>MJUU01062143.1:97574-130391 GCA_002080025.1 Modiolus philippinarum
CATGCTTACCCATCCGGAGCACCTGATGTCACTCCCGGTTTTTATGGGAGTTCACACTGTCAGTGCTTTAGTTTTTCGTGTTGTCTTGTATATCATATTGTAACATTTTAGTTTTGTCTTCGTCAGTTATGTTTGTGCTACCGATTTGTCCTTGTGATTGTTTTCATTCTATAGAGATTTACAAAAAGCTTTTCAAAATTTCACCATGATACTGTTTGAGGGTTAGAGAAGAAACATGTATCATGGATCACATTGATTTTTGTCTAAGGGTTAGAAAATGACATTAACCAATCCGCTACCAAACAGACCTTTCAAATCACTTTATGCCTTACTGATAGTGTGACGGGTGTCGCTAGCAGGACATGCTTACCCTTCCGGAGCACCTGATGTCACTCCCGGTTTTCATGGGAGTTCACACTATGAGTGCCTTAGTTCTTAATGTTATCTTTTTATTTCCGTGCATTGTAGCTGTCTCGCGTCCTTGTTTTGTCTTTGTTTTTATCTGTTACCGTTTCTGCCATGTCTTTGGACTTCGATTTTTGTAGTCATCGCTTCCCTTGCTTGTTCCTTCGGTATTCTGCTGCCGTTGTAGGATACCAACGAGTTTTTTTCCCATATATTCAGCTCTGTATATATAGATATATGATATGATGATAGGTGCAACCTACGGTAAGGGCGGCAAGAAAAATTTTGCATGTCTCATTGCTCAGACTTGTAAATTCTTTATCGGCTCATTGCAGTCACTACTCGAACGACATTTTTTCGAACTCTAAATATGTAAAGCCAATGAGTCAGATTGATAAGACTTTGACTGTATAGATATCTAGACTATTGTAATAACTCAGTCTAGTAAATGTGCTTGTATGTCTATGCTGATGCAATCTTAATAACAATTAACAATGAAGCGATATGGAGTAAATACAAATGAGACAAAATCTCTGCAAATGCATGGCAAAACTAAGCAATGGAACAGCGCTTTGATTGTTGTTCTTTATCTTGAAGTCACCATGAGACTTTCCAGTTCTATAACATAAGGCTTCGTTTGTTGTGCGATTTTTTTATATTTAGACATTGATATGCACGTGCATATCAATGTCCAAACTGATGTAAAAAAAAGTCACACAGCAAACAAAGGCATATGTTTTAGGACTAACTATAGAACTTCAACCATGAGCTGTGCTCATACCTCGTAGTAAGTTCGAGACGACCCCTAGCACCGGTTTTAGCGTAATTCATTGTTAGATGTCGAGTAACGCTACATCCATGTGACTTTACCCATGGATGCGGGATCGTCAACAAACATAAACTTAACTGGCAAAGTGTTCTTACAATCGCTGTCATCTTGTGTGTTTATATACTGCATCATTGAGTGCTTTTACTACTCCAGTGCAACAAATAAATGACAACTCTTGCAGGCTACAGGCACTTGTAACAGTGTCTTTATTCCAACACAATAACAATAAGCAATGATTTATTAATTGTGGAATATATAGGCTAATATATTGGTGGAAGCTGTATACTGAGGGTACATAACTTAATTTGTCAGTTGGTAATGGGTCTGGAGCTGGCATGTCAGTTAACTGCTAGTAGTCTCTTGTGATTCCATGTCTATTTCCATATATTTATTTCTTTCAGTTCCATCAAAAATCCATATTGTGCCCTCAAAATTCACTTCCGGTAATCTGTCAATCAAATATTGAAGATTAGTCTGTCGGAATTTTTACAGTGATGAATTTAACTGAATATATCCTGTTAATTAAGATTTGATTATACTGATGTATTATATTCGCGTTTCACACTCCAAACGTTCGCGTGACGTCATGTATTTTTATTACCATTTCGCGGGCTTTTCCTATTTTTGCTTTTCACTTAACACAATATTGTATAGATTATTTGGGGGGGGCTTTTTTCGGAATGTCGGGAATACATGTTTTAATTAAGCTCGGGATTTCGGGATTTAGAAAAATAAAACGTCCGACTCTGGCCCATTATTGTTTTAGAATGGAGATAGCTATATTCTTTTTAGCTTTGTGGATGTCAGCCATCATTTACGGATATTATAAATCATTATATATAGTCACGTCGCTAGAACTCAACATGCAAATACATTGGAATACGAATAAATAAGAAAAAACAGGGAGAAAGATGTGATTTCTGAAAAGATATAAAAAGGTAACACTGCAATTGACCTTTTAAACAAATTAAGGCAAACTGACTAAGACAAAACAAATCAATAAAAATTAAACAAAACCGCCACAAAACTAAAGCACCCTACAAAAACTGGTTCCCACTAAGATAGGTAGTAAACGTACACAAAGGCTACCCATATGGAATTTTTTTTTCTACGATACCACATTATTGTTGATTCGGTTATCGAAAAAATGGCATTACGTGTTTTTTCCGCAAGCTAAACTTTCATCCGTGATATTAATTTGATAAATAGTTATTGCTTAACATCTAATTCAGATTTGTATTTTTTCTTCCTCATCAGATTTAAAATATGTGATAAATAGATCATTACATGTCAATTTCCATATCAGCCCTCAGGCTACGCCTTCGGGCTTGATATGGGCGTCTCGGGCTAATACCAGGCCGGTATGGAAAGACGACATGTACCGGTAATAATCTATAAATACCATCCTCAATTGAAGGCAGTATGTGTATAATATCAAATATGGGCAGGGTCTATTCATCTTTCTGTTTATGGTTTATAGCTTTTTTTTCTTATTTCATCTGCTCAATAGAGACATAACTTTCTGAAAGACCATCTCCAAAAATCAAATTTACATTAGATTCGTTATTTAGTGATTTGTGTATACCTTTTTCGCTCACCTGGCTATAACACTTTTCGTGCGTCGTTCGTCCGTCCGGCATAAACTTTTCATTCAAAGATCTTCTGCACTGAGACAACTGAGCCAATTGAAAACAAACTTCGCCGCAATAGTCCTTAGATGGTCCCTGCAAAAAGTTGTTTTTCAGATCCCAGATCCACGCTATATTCAAGATGGCCGCCAGCTGGGATCATAATTTTAACATTGGACCCGATGGGAAAATACTTTCAAAGATCTTCTCTAAAACTTCTGGGCCAATTGAAACCAAACTTTGCCACAATAGTCCTTAGATGGTCCCCTTCAAAAAAGTTCTGAACCAATTGGAATGGAACTTCTCCACAATAGTCCTTTGATGATCCTCTGCAAAAAGTTGTTTATTAGATCCGGGCTATATCCAAGATGGCAGCCAGCGGGGATCATAGTTTTTACATTGGACCCTATGGGAAAACACATTCAAAGATCTTCTCTGAAACAATTTCAACAAAACTTGGCTACAACAGTCTAAAGGTTGCCGCCCTGCAAAAGAGTTGTTTTTCAGGTCTTTATTTTATGCAAGATGGCTGCCAGCGGGAACAGATTAAACATTTGACCAATTGGGAAAACATTAAAAGATCTTCTGCTGAAATTACTTGGCCAATGATGAAAACATACTTGGAAACATATTTGCGAGGAAAGGTATTCAATGAAACAATACAGAGCAAATGGTCAAAACATATTGATCCTTGATACAAAATCTGCCTACATGCATATGGAATTAAATTAAATGTGTATATTCAAACGTGACATAATTTGTTAACTATACAAATATCCTTCTTTATTTTGTTTCTTTATTTCAGATTTGAAGAAAAGCTTTGTGAATTCTTTATATATTTTATTCAATGTTAGCATTTAGTTTAATTGCTTGTGTATTTTTACTTGAATGTTTGTGATTAACAGGGTAAAAATTGAGTGTTTTTATATTAAATTTTATCTTTTCAGTTTTATTTCAAATTTTGATTCAGTCTATTGTTTAAAATTGTTATTTAAGTCAATAAACTTTAATAAATGAATAATTATACTTGTTAACTGAATTTTTTATTCAATTATATATTTTGTTTCTGCAAACATTTCAAAAAGTAACAATTGTTTAAATTTTGTAAGGTTCAAGAGTGTCACAACCGCAGTAGAATACCGAAGGAACAAAGAAATGGTACTTAAAAAATCTTAGCCATGGCGAAACGAAAACAAAGAAACAGTTATTTAAAACAGCAAAGCACATAAATAAATAAACACAACATTCAAAACCAAGAAACACACAGTGTGAACTGTCATGAAACTGAGAGTTACATCAGGTGCTCCGGAATTTATCAAATTTCTGCAGATGGCTTTAAAAATGTCAAAAGCGCTGTTATCGTTATCGTTCTAAACACAAACCTAGTGGAGGATTAGTTTCGTCAAACAATTTGTACTGTTTTGTTAAATATCAATGATTCATCTTGTAATTGAAACTAGCCACATTTGCTGTGAAATAACAGTACTTTTGACATTCTTATGCTATTTCGATGTAAATTATGTAAATTTAGTGATAAATTTTGTGACAAATACAGGTGTTAAGTACATTATCTCATTCGGATTTCTTGGATTTCATCTATTGATACAATGTCATATATTTTGCCCCATTACATCCCATTTTCTAAGGTCAGTAAGCAATATTTCATCAGATTGTAGATTTTCCTTCCATGTGAAGGAAATCAATAATGTGGAAATGTTCTACTAAGGTAAAGGTCCAACACAGCATTTTCAAGCCATTTTTAAAAATGTGAAAAATCTTAGAAATAAAGCTCATACAAAAGGTGAAAGGATATGCAGTGAATGTACAGGTAACAAAAACGCACACGATACGTAGAAAACTCCAGCTTATCAAGGACGCGGCTTTTATTCCTGTCAACATCTTGATGTCTATCTGACTTTATTCCTTTACCAATGCTCTTTCAATTTATGGGATTAATTAAAAATTGATAATCTGCTTGAATGGATGAAAGATTATATTTCAAATCGAAAACAAGTAGTTTTCGTCTATAACGAACTCTCAACTAGTAAATCTGTTGAAGCCGGAGTTCCACAAGGTTTTAGGTCCGCTTTTATTTTTGTTAAAAATAAATGATGTTGCAGATAATCTAAATAACCTTGCACGTTTATTTGCAGATGACACATCAATGTCATATGTTAACTCAGATTTTAATATTTTAGAATACGAAATCAATAATGATCTCAGTCGGTTGAATGTATTGGCGAATAACTGGTTAGTTGATGTTAACCCAAATAAAACAAAGGCACTCTTAATAAGTTTTAATCGAAATGTGCCTAATTTGGATATCAAATTTAATAAAGAGCCTGTAGAACATGTTGAAAATCATAAGCACTTGGGTATAACATTTTCATCAAATGCAAATTGGACACAGCACATTTCTAATATAAAAAAAATCAGCTCTAAAACAAATAAATGTACTACGAAAATTAAAATATTTGTTATCTAAAAAGGCTTTATCTAATATATATCTTACCTTTATTAAACCACTTTGAGGTTTTGGATTATGAAATTAATTCTACTATTTTTACAGAGTACGTAATTACATTAAGAAATCTAAAAGGTTTTAACAGAGTATTGTTGCCAAGTTCACATCCCCCCTTTTCATTATGTTGCTCAAATGTATTCACTTATATTTATGTCTGTTTTTCTATTTCTTATTTATGTACTTGTTTGTGTTTCTGCTTTGCCATCATATTTTTTGTGTTAATTTAATGTTTGGAGAGGACTTAAAATAAGTTAAAATAACTTGTCCAATCCATTTGCTTTATTTGCAATAAAATATTATTAATTTATTAAAAATTGAAGATTCATTTAATTTTACCTGACTTCATCCTTAAAATGTCATTATACAGGTTATGCTT
This sequence comes from Modiolus philippinarum, assembly GCA_002080025.1. Lineage (NCBI taxonomy): Eukaryota > Metazoa > Mollusca > Bivalvia > Mytilida > Modiolidae > Modiolus > Modiolus philippinarum. The sequence goes on from MJUU01062143.1 coordinate 103,337, forward strand.
AAGACTTCGAGATGAAGAATAACAATGGAGCGTCGTTCAATTCCCTTGATCTTACCATGTATCTAAAATAATTATGTCCCATATACATTTACTTCATATCCCTTTATTTGTTCATTTAAGCTCATGTAACAGGTATTTCAACTTGGATAATGTTTTACATTATTAAAAAGGTTTTTTAAAATAAACCATTTTTGTCCGAAATTGATGACATTACCTTGAAGTCACTGACGTTACTTATTATGATTTTATTTTGATTTTAAAATCATACCTTATACGATTCAGGTTTTTGACAGCAAGTAATGAAAGAAATATAATTAAATGTGACAATTTGTTCCTCGAGGGTCAAATGCCGTTATTTTCTGAATAATTGAAAAACCCCTCCTTTCATTGGAATTCTTACTAGAGTCGATACTTAGGCTTAGTCACATTTACATACTTTTAAAAAGTGCTCAATTCCAGGTTTAATAAATTTTTCGGTCACTATCAAAACGACATCATTTTTATACGACGTCACCGCAAAAAAAAATGAGGTCGTATGATGGTTTTGCGCTTTCGTCGTCACTTTTGCGCATCATCGGACATTAGCATTCAATTTCTTACATGTTATTATGATGTTATCAACCGTTTTAGAGCATCGGTTTCCTTTCTAACATCTGAGCCAGCCGATTTTCAGCTTCATTTTATTGTTTTTCTTCTGCAGTTCCCTGGTTGATTGTGACATGTGATTGTAATGTTCGGCGATTGTAAGTGTTTTCTGTTATCTTCCCTTCATTAATTCAGTTTGCCTTTAAGGACATACTGTGAAAGTACTATTTTTCGTGGGTTTCCAATTTTCATGGATTTCCACAAAATTAAGTTCCCAACGAAATGCATTTTTCCATAGAGTTGTATAATGGATAGATTTAGAAACCACGAATTTAAGTGCCCACGAAGAAGTAATTTCTATAAAAACCACGAAAATTGATGTCCACGAATAAAAGTACATCCACAGTATTAGAAAGCATTGACGGTTTGTAATAACGTGTGCAAAAAAATTTGTAATTTTCGGGTCAGAAACGGATTTGAACAGTAAAAAATTTGTGTCCAATCCGGGAATTATATTTCTATTTCACTGTTCAAATCCGTTTAGGCCTCGAAAATTACAAACTTTTTTTTGAATGAGCCACGTAATCATTTAATGACAAGAAAATTAGGTGTAATGTGGCAAGATATATTATTTCGGAAAAATGGACTTAACTCGAGAAATCCGAAAAGCTTAAACAAATTTCAAAAATCTTACTAGATCCTTAATGTTACTGTATATTGATGAAAGTTTTTTGTTCTGTTTAGAGCGATTGTTGGTTAAAATATGTCACACTTCTAATTTGTTCCAAAGTGTAGGATAGTTTTTAGAAACAATATGTCACAATTAAGCAGCAAGTGAATTCTGCTCAAACCGGTGCTAGGGCCATCATGAACCTAATATGAGGAAAGAATGTTTGATCTTTGTTGAAGGCATCATGTTGACTTCAAGATGAAGAACAATAATGAAAGCGTTGTTCCATTTGCTTTAACTCACCATCTATTTATTTGTAGGATAGTTTTCAGAAGCAATACAATAAAAATTTATAAAGCATTTGAAGGAGACTAGTTTCTATCATGTTTCTTTTTCTATAAATCACTAAACTAAACAGCAGGCAGTCGCAGTTCCAGACAATTTGAAAAGGGGGTTTCCAATCAGAAATAAAAATGAAATTTCGCCGAGCGGAGAGAGTCGCAATTTTTTTTGGGTATTCCTTAGTAAAACATCATAATATGCATTGAAAAAATACATTATTGTTCAAAAAGGGGGTCCAAACCCCCAAAACACCCGCCCCCTTGATCTACCAATGGTGGGTATTTTTTTTTTTTCAATTCATACCATTGTAAAGACTGCATATCAAAAAACTACGTACATAATCACGATGATAAAAACGTCTAATAAAAATACTTATCAGCTGGCTATTTATTCAAAATTTTTAAAAAGTCACGTTTGAAGAGACTGATATAATATTACCAGTTCCTTGTAAATGAAATTTTTCATTAGATTTCTATTGAATATCGTCGTTGCATTTCATTAGTCGTCCGATTTATATGAATTCTACCCTGGTTAGAATATATTGAAAAAATCGGATAATGTTAATCTTTAGAATGTCATGTAGTTTTTTGTATTTTAAAGTAAACGATATTTTCAATGCCATTTAAACTTTATTTTAAGTATTGTTGTAAATTTTAAATTTGATTGCTAATTATACACAGTTAGTTGTATTGTCTTATGGAATGTGTTGCCGTTTATTTAAATACGCATTGAATTGATTCTTATTTATTTTGTATGCACACAGATTAAAGAAAGGGCATATTGTTTCGCTTTTGTCTGTCTGTCTGTTTGTGCGTCTAAAACTTTAAATTTTGCTTAGACTTTTGAACAATACAAGATAGATCAGCTTTTCAAACTTGGCACATGTATAGGCTTTGTCTAGAGAAAAACATATATATACAAAAACTTAGGCCAGGTCAAAGGTCAAGGTCACAGAGATCGAAAGTGGATAAACTGAGTTATGTTACATATTTGACTGTAGTATCTTCAATATTTATCCTATAGAAATCAAGTTGATAATTTTATTGCTAATAAAATTGAACAGATGAAGTAATACTATGCAAACAGATTTGAGGTAAAGTTTGCCATTTTGAGAAAAAAAGTAGCTGTATATGGAATATAGGACATTTTGTTTTTGATACGGACTTTATCCCGGCCAGTATCAAGTGAGCCCGTTAGGGACCGACCATTTAACTTGAAAGGGGGGGGGCTATGGTTTTTTTCTAAAAAAATATTTTGGATCTGATTTTATGTGAAAAAAATATTTTGGCTGCTAACATGATGAAAAAAAAATTTCTGAAGGAGGCTTTTTGGCCAAAAAATAATGTTAATTTTTGAAAAAAAAATATTTTGTTGATACACGTGAAAGAAAATAATAAATTTTTTTTGACTGCTTCGCGCGAAAAAAATTTTCTGTCCAGAAAAAAAACCATAACCCCCCTTTCAGGTTAAATGGTCGGTCCCTTAGGGCGAGCTTGATGCGTTACGCCGTGATAAAGTCCGTATCAAAAATAAAATGTCCTATATTTCTTTTATCGGTCATTCACAAATTATAAATAAAACTCTATAATAACTTGCAATAAGCTGAAATTTCTACTTTATCACTATTAATCAATTGTTTTTTGCAATAATTTGCATGCATTCTTCGTTCAACGTATTGCGCGTATGAACACGACAAATAGTACAAAAACATGACGTCAGCATAGCAACCCGCGCGTGACGCCTTAACAGTGACCGATATTTTCGTGATAGTGTTCAGTTCGGTGATACTGACAATATCAGTCTCTGTAGATCAAAGGAAATTCATACAAATTACCGATAAACAAGGATAAATTTTGGAAAATGATTTCTTTTGTCAGGTACATTAAACAATTTAAACAATTCCAATTATCTTATCCGACTTGACATCACAATACTTGATTGAAAAATCAAAATAAGAGATTTGAAATATACAATCAAGTATAGCGCTGTGAATCTATCGAAATTTACCTATAAAAATCTACGTAAAAATTCGATATTAAAAAATTGCGAACTTTTCGGTGTTGTGATAAAAAAGATCTTGAAATTCCATATAAATGCATTTTGGGAGTTTCATTAATATATCTTTACAAATATATGAAGAAATCCAGGTTAAAGTTACGTATACTTTATAATAAAATGTTGAGAGTTTCACTGCCCTAATTGGGTAAAATGCCAAGATGTACACAAGAGGTATATACATAAACTTATTTTAAATGTATGACTCTTGAGGAAGTAGGAAACTATTTTCAATCACTAGGATTATATTGAAGCTACTCATTACAATTTGTTTGCACATTTAGTATATATATAAAGGAATAATGCGTTATCTTTAGCAGTGTTGTTTTTTGTTATTGAAAATCAATACAAGTTGAAATTGGTATATCTACATCGCTTTGTTAAAAAATAACTCCTAAACAACTATATCTTAAATTTCTACCAAGCAATCAAAAAAGTTTCACACTGAATGGAGATAACAGAACACCAGGCACCAACCAGGAAGCTACTCCCTTTTTTACTGCAAACAAGTTTTAGTATATTGTAATTTGATCACACGTTAAATATAATTAAAAAAGCAAGTGAAAGGTTGACAGATTAACCATTTATTGTCTATATTCAGAGCTAATCTTGCATGTAGACCCCAGGTCAAAGAATTATTGATCAAGAAGGAACTTAAGTTATTTTATTTTGGAACCAAGATTATATTGTATGGTGTTTTTTCTAAAAAACTTCGAAAACTAATCGTAAGTAATTAGAAATTTGATTTTGAATTTAAAGCAATGGATTTAAATGCATAAATCATTTGTCACACATTATAATAAAAATAATTTAGTTTCAGTTTTCTCAAGATGGATACAAGTTGAATTTGGATAAGCTTCCTGTTCAGTGAGTACACATAATCACAGCATACATATAGCAACTGATATACCAATGGGACTATCATCACCTTACACATTATAAGGATGCGGTACTTCTGTTATTTTGTCATTCGCGTGGAATACATCCAGATCATCTCATCACACCTTTAGAAAACGGCATAAATTGTAATCCCGGTGTAAAACAATGATAGACTTCAGTCTCCGTGAATTATTTCTGTCCCATTTAGATATTTACGTTACGCTTTTGTATTTATCAGACCTTCGGTCGCCTATAATTGTCGTTATGTTTGGATTTTTCAGTAACTAAATGTCACCTAATAAGGAAAATACTTACATTTAATCAAATCACAAAACTACTTTTGGCCTGGCTGACCTGTAAAGGTACTTTTCATAGAGTTAGTATTGTAGGTACAATAAGCCAAATCAAAAACCTTTCAAATAATCTGAATACTAGCTTTTGGCCTGGCTGACCTGTAAAGGTACTTTTCATAGAGTTAGTATTGTAGGTACAATAAGCCAAATCAAAAACCTTTCAAATAATCTGAATACTAGCTTTTGTATGCAAAAAGCTGGACAGCCTGAGCAAACTTCGGCATGTGATCATATATTTATATCCAGACTTAACTAATCGATCAAATTAATAATCGATCACTTATTAATAAAATCGAACGGTCATCGATTGATAAGTTCCTCTAATCGAACATTTATCGATCAAACTCTGAGGAGTTTGGCCGATGTTTGATGAGAAATTTGTGATCAATTTCTGACTGATTAATGATCAGTTGTTCAATAACACAGTATTAACATCAGTCATCTGAATTGTTTATTATATTTTGACTAAACAATCTACATAACCGTTACTGATGGTATTTAAACGCCGTCTCAAGTTAAAGGGAAATATCACTTATCGATCCCAAATTTTAATCGAAATCATCAGTCAAACTCCTCAGAGAGTTTGATCGATAAATGTTTGATTAATCGAACCGATCAATCGATTACCGTTCGATTTGTATTGATATGTGATCGATTATTAATTTGATCGATTACTTAATAAAATAAAAGGGACAACAGGTAACACCTACAATGGCTGAAAATTATAATTGCATGCCACAATATGCTAGGAAACTACACAAAAAACACAAATAAGACAAAAGACACGCGTAAACAACGATAGGAACTCGGAACAGCCGGACTTTGTACCAGTACTAGCAAACTCCAGTGGTAGGGTTAAACCGGTTTATGGGAACCCAAACCTCCCCTTAATCTGTCCCACTTCCCTATAGATAAGTAAACATACGAATAAAACCCAATACAGGTAGACTACTAACTCCATGACCAAAATTCTGAAAGGAGAGAATATGACAAAACGTAATTTTGAAAGATGGGTCAAGGGGTGCTCGCCGCTAAGTCTGGTTATATGAAGTGCAACTTCCATTTTTATGATAGATAAAGGAAATTGCGACCCTTTGTTTTCACTGTATTGCTTCAGTTGCTTTGTGATAGAAAACTGAGTCCATTTGTATATTTCGTCTCAAGACAAATCGAAACGTCGGTTAAATATTTAGGCAAATAAATTATTTAGGAAAACCTAAAGACTGAAAAAATAAGAGTTTGAAGATAAATAAACAAAACATAAATAAATAATGAAAAAAAATATAAGATAACAATTAGACCAAAATTAGAAGTTTAAAAATTGAACGAACCTAAGTTTTGGTTGCATTTGTGGGTACTTGTATGAAAAATGCTTTACACCAGGAGTTAGCCAAATGTATAGTTTTACATATAAATACTCGAAATTGAAAAAGAAATTATGATTATTGTCATTAGAAAGTAAAAGACTCAAAAGAGTACACCACATTAAGGTATTGTGTTATGTTAAAATATGAAGAAACGTTCATTGTAGCAAAAACATAACTCGATCTTATATGCGTATATAAGCTAATTGCAATGAATGTTTATAGGAAATATCCCTTTGTGTTCAGTGTGTACTACAATTAAATGAATAAAGTAATTTTATCCATGTGTTAACTTATCGAATTACTAAAATTTGAATCAAGTCAAATTTCATGTCATTTGGCTTATTTGATTTCTTTGGGAATATGATTGTCATTAAGTGTACTTTATATGTGTTATAGTCTCATGTTTATTTACTCCATATCCTTCGTAAAATATTTACTTTATTTACTGTATGTTTATTCCATACAAAGTAAATTTAAAAAGAGACAAAGGATATTACCCCTAAAATAAAAAGGACCGCACAGTGGATTCTCTCGATCAAATTTAACACTGAATTCTTCAATGATTTGTGAATGCCTAGTTTTTATAATGTAACGAAATAGGAACAAGGCGGTTAATTTGAAATTCTTAAAAATAATCCAAAACAGTCAATATTGAATCGCAATAGGGAAACCTGACTAACTTTACAAGCGTTGAAGTAAATGCTTGTTTCGGTCTTTTATCTCCTGTTGTTATATAGTTTTTAGGTTTGAATTGATCTTACTCCTGTTGTGATGGAGTCCCAAGGTTTTGTTTGATTTTATACCTGTTGTGATGGAGTCCCAAGGTTTTGTTTGATTTTACTCTTGTTGTGATGGAGTTTCAAGGTTTTGTTTGATTTTACTTCTATTATGATGGGTTTCCAAGTTTTGTTTGATCCAAATCCTGTTGTGATGGAGTTCCAAGGTATTGTTTGAACATACTCCTGTTGTGATGGAGTTCAAAAGTGTTGTATGAGTTTACCCCTATTGTGATGGAATTTCAAGGTTTTGTTGGATCTTACTCCTGTTGTGATTAAGTTCCAAGGTTCTGTTTGACTTTACTCCTGTTAAGATGGGTTCCAAGGTTTTGTTTGACTTTACTCCTGTTGTGATTGAGTTCCAAGGTTTTGTTTGATTTTATTCCTGTTGTGATGGAGTCCCAATGTTTTGTTTTATCTTACTCCTTTTGTGATGGATTTCCTAGGTTTTGTTTGATCTTAGTCCTGTTGCGATGGAGTTCCAAGGTTTTGTTTGATATTACTCCCGTTTCGATGGAGTTCCAAGGTATTGTTTGAACATACTCCTGTTGTGATGAGTTCCCAAGTCTTGTATGATCTTATTCCTGTTGAGATGGAGTTCCAAGGTTTTGTTTGATCTTACTACTATTGTGATGGAGGTCCAAGGTTTTTTTTATCTTACTCCAGATGCGATGGAGTTCCAAGGTTTTGTTTGATATGACCCCTGTTGTGATAGAGTTCCAAGGTATTGTATGATTTTATTCTTGTTGTGATGGATTTCCAAGGTTTTGTTTGATCTTACTTCTGTTGTGATGGAGTTCCAAGGTTTTGTTTGATCTTACTCCTGTAAATTGTGATTGACTTCCAGATTTTGTTTGATTTTACTCCTGTTGTGATGTATTTATATGTATTTGATCCAATTCCTGTTGTGATTGGGTTCCAGATTTTCTTTGATTTTACTCCTGTTGTGATGTATTTATATGTGTTTGATCCAATTCCTGTTGTGATGGAGTTCCAAAGTATTGTATGATTTTACTCCTGTTGTGATGGAGTTCCAAGGTTTTGTTTGATCTTACTCCTGTTGCGATGGAGTTCTAAGGTATTATTTGAACATACTCCTGTTGTGATGAGTTCCCAAGTCTTGTATGATCTTATTCCTGTTGTGATGGAGTTCGAAGGTTTTGTTTGATCTTACTCCTATTGTTATGGAGTTCCAAGATTTTTTTATCTTACTCCAGTTGCGATGGATTTCCAAGGTTTTGTTTCATATGACTCCTGTTGTGATAGAGTTCCAAGGTCTTGTATGATTTTACTCTTGTTGTGATGGAGTTCCAAGGTTTTGTTTGATCTTACTCCTGTAAATTGTGGTTGAGTTCCAGATTTTGTTTTATTTTACTCCTGTTGTGATGTATTTATATGTGTTTGATCCAATTCCTGTTGTGATGGAGTTCCAAAGTATTGTATCATGTTACTCCTGTTGTGATGGAGTTCCAAGGTTTTTTTTTATCTTACTCCCGTTGCGATGGAGTCCGAAGGTTTTGTTTGAACTTACTTCTGTTGTGATGGAGTTCCAAGGTTTTGCTTGATCTTACTCCTGTTGTGATGGATTTCTACGGTTTTGTTTGATCTTATTCCTGTTGTGTTGGAATTCCAAGGTTTTTTAAGATCTCACTCCCGCTGTTCCGGAGGTAGAAGCTTGGTATGATAATTGATCATATATTTCTTAACTTAATGTGAATGCATAACTCTTGATAAAAAAACTATTTACAATCACTAGAAAAAATATTAAATCTGCTAAATCGTGCGTAGTTACTCGCACAAAAAAATAATGACAAAAATATGTTCTCTGAAAAAAGTATAGGGATTTTTAATGAAAATCAACATTAAATGGAATTAGTAATATCTACATTGCTTTGTTATACGCTAATTAAGTCCTAACAACTACATGTAAATCTTTACTACCATACTACATGTATCATGCGATGAATACCATTACATCATGTCTCGTCCATTTGTTAACCAGGAAATGAAGAAATATTTACCACAATATTGTAATTCTAATTGTAATATAATAAAATTCAAAACTCAATTTTCCATGACAACTTGTATTGAATTAGAAAAATTATGTATATCTATTAAAATCATCAATGTGAAAGTCTATCCATCCAGGTTAAAAGCTTGAAGAGTGCTTGCACATATTCGCAGGGATTTATATTGTACTTATATTTGGTATTTATGTTTGTATGATTAATGAATTAAAATGTCTTGTGCAATAATATGTACACTGTTTGTTACCGGACTGACTAACACCGACTGTGAAAAAACCGGACTTTTCACTGGCAGTGTGACGGGTGCCACGCGTGGAGCAGATCGTGCTTATCCTTCCGGAGCATCTGACGATACCTCAGTTTTTATAGGAGTTCACACTGCTAGTACTTTAGTTTTGTGGCGTTCTTGTTTATTTTTGTTCATTTGTTATGTCTTTGTCGTTCTGTCTCAATTCGTGTTGCTGTGAATTGCCGTGATTTTGGATTTGTGATTTTAGAATTTCTCTTTTCCTCGTTTTTGCTTCGGTATTCGTTTGCCGATGTATGTATGAAACAATTCTACAAATGTACAATATTTATGAGAATAAAGTATTAGTAAGTATTTATAAGTATTAGTAAGTATTTGTAAGGATTAGTAAGTATTATTAAGTATCAAAGTAGTTCACGCTGCATGAAAATGACAGAATAACAAACTGACAGGACTTTAAATGGAAGTTACTCGAATTTAATTAAATGGCAAAAAAATTGCAACACATGGCAATTCAATAAAAGGTTCATTCTAATTATAGAATAAGCAAAACGTTGAATTTGAATATTTATTGTCTATATATTAAGAGGTAAAAGAATGATTAAGAAGAAACTGAGCTATTTATTTATTTTTGTAAACAAAATAATTTTGTTGTGTTTTTGTTCTTTTAAACTTCAACAACTAAACAACTTGAAATTCATAAAGTAATAATTTAATTAAACGGGATGATCTTTGTTGCCTCGCATAGCGAACTAATTGTTAAATGGTTCCTAATTAATTATGTTTGGGTTTCCCTGCTGGTCACTTGAAAAGTTAGAATGATATCAGAATTTTTTGTAAGAAAACTGAAGAAAAAGATACTTTGCCAGTTTCCTTGACAATCCCGCATTCATGGCCAGAATAAATATTGACAGTGATCATAATGTTCTTTTTTACCTCAATGTAAAAAAGGGTATTTGATATACGAGTGTTGTCCGTAAAGATCGTGGACACTGTGAATAAAAATTGCTTAATAACGAGAATGTAACTATATGAAACTAATATTTTCATTAACAATATGTTTTACTGCATAAGTCTGCAAAATATCGTGGTCAATCAGAGCAGCTGTTTTTAAACAAAACAGACTAAACTGGAGTTTTCTATGTATCGTGTGCGTTTTTGTCACATGTACATTCACTCCATATCCTTTCATTTTTCCTAATGATATGCACTTAACAACTCTGTTAGGTATTGTTTTAATTAATCCATTTGAATGGAATGAATTTGCCCAGTTTATTCCTTACAAACGATTCTTTCATATAACTTCTTACATAAACCTATACAGAATGAAAGGTCATGATAAACCCGAATTAAATCAAGGATTTGTGAATGAATGAAAATCGTAAAAATTATTGTTCAGTAGCTCTTCTAATCAAACGTTACAGAAACGAAAGGTAAACATTGTTTATGTTTATTTTGAAACGCTTGCAAACAGAAAAAAATCATTAATGTACATTGGGAATCCAGCTTAATTTTGCAAGGGTTGTATTAAAACAGTGGACACGATCATTAATTGCAGTGACTTTCCAAAGCATGTAAGAAATATTTTATCTAGTGTCTATTTTATTAGTTATATAATCAATATGCATGTATATTCAAATTCACGACCTATTCCTCAGTTTTCATGTTCAAATACCTAATTGCATTGTATTCTGCCTTAAAAGTTCCTAAATCCAGCTAACTTCTTGACACTATGGATTATACTTGAGTTTAAGAAAAATGCATCTTGAATTTCTTAGGTTTAAGTGTAATTTCAACTGAAAAAGAATGCTAAATGAAGTATGTACAGCCACGAAAGAAATGGTTATGTAATTTATTTGTTTGCTCTTGTTTGAAATATAGGTGATATTGGTTTTGTCAGAAGCTTTTATTATTTATATGTAAAACAGACAACATAACCTGTAATTAGTTGACAAATGTATGATACCTGTATTTGAAAAATATCATATTTATATTTTTTTATCTCAAAATATGTTTGTACTGTCATTACAGTCAAACTTGCCTTAGCGGTCACCTTGAATAAGCAGCCACCTGATTTTAAAGGTCACTTATAGTTCCCTTCGTAGTATATTTCATATAAATTAAACCTCATTTAAAAGGAGGCCAGTTTTTCTCCTTCCCAAAGGTGACCTCTTAAATCAAGTTTCACTGTATTTTATAAGTGCTTCTAGGTATTTTCAAATAAATTGAAATGTAGTTAAAAGATAATAATTGGCACCTTATATCAAAGTTATACAATAAGAGTTTCCCATCATATACGGCGGTACATATAATAAAAAATGTAGATAAATTTTGAAAAATTAGCAGAACACGTTTATACTTAATGATGAGGTTAAGAAGAGAGCAACTAGCTACATATAGGTGATCCGATGATATGTTTGCTATTTTTTTTTAAATTTAAAAGCCGACCTAGTTCAAATAAAAAAGCAGTAAGGAATTGGTGTTGACAAAGATTATTTCATATTTGTTTTTAATTAATATTCATTTCGCTTTTGATTCTTTTTTTTAAGATAAATACAATGTAATAATAAATCAGTGTATTGAACCATTTATTTGACGTGTCTTAAATATACATTTTAAATAGAAAAAGTATTTATTTAAAGTCGATAAATTTAATTTTTATACAGTAAATAAACAAAATAGAATATCAAAAGTGTGTGACACACAATACACCACTTTCATGTTTATTTCTTATCCCGACTTTGGCTCCGTTTTTATAACGTTTTCCACAAAGGGAAGTAACCTACTGACCCGACAGTCAGGTTTACGGTTCCATTGTAATAAGGGACAGCAGTAGATTTTGAATACATGGGTATCNNGAGAAAATATTTACTGACCGTCCTTTCCCTAATGAGACCGAAAACCAGAATGACGGGTGTTAGCGAGTGACGTCCCTTTGAAAAACATGCTAAATGAACAGTCATCCAGTAAATATGAAATTCGTCTATTTTTTTAGGAAGTATCTAATTTATTACGTGTCATTAATTCCATTAAAGATAATTCAATATTATAATATTTGTTTTGTTCGAATTCACCCGGGTGTCTTATGTATTTGTTTTGTCTCGTATACAGTTTATACGGTGTAAATGTGTCTTTTTTCTACGTGTGAGGAATATGTTTTATATTTATTTAATTTAAAACGCGATTTAAAATGACTTTAGATATATATGAGAAGTTGTGAGTTAAGAACAGAAATGGTGTAAGATATCTTCGGTAAGTTGTCATCGACCGTCCTGTACCGTTTATAAATATGTTTTTAAAAATGTGATCAAAACGAAATGGCCATACAGCTCATTTAAGTTATTGCAGTTGGAGTTATCATATGTGTTATGGTCTCATGTTCATTTACTCCATATCCTTTCGTAAAATATATAACATAAAGTTTTAGGTTGCTCATGCCTATATTACACCGGTTTCCTCTTTATGCCTGGACCTTGGTGTAGTGTTTATCCAGATTTACAATTGTTAATACCCAAACAAGAAGACCATAGCCATAGACTCATTTTATTTATTGAAAAGGTATCAGGCACAGCTTATATTCATTTTGTTCATTCGAAGTATGGAAAAACTGTTTGTCATATGGTTCAAATCAACAACGATCTAAATTGACGTGTACTTCGTGTTTTTTGCTTTAAACAAGTGATTATTGACCAATCACTGTATTAAATCAATTATTGTAGTTGATAAATCCCATTTTTAAAAAGTAAGTCAACACAAAATAGTGAATATCGGAAAGGTGTATGACACAAATTATATAATGGAAAATAAATGAATTTCTTGAATAAAGTCCGAAAATTCTAAACATAAGTAACGATCCTCACTTAGGACTATATTTAAACTTACATTCTGCAGATGGGCATTCCGAAAACTTATGTCTGTTCAGTGCAGATAAAATCAAAACATAAGAAAATCCATATAAATTACCAAAATATGTGTAAAAGCACAAACTAAAAAAATTTCTGAAAGAATCTAAATATGAAGGCCAAAATCAACTGACGACAGAGCTATACAAGAGTGAGATACTCAGAAAATCTCAGAAAAAAAATCAGACAGTACTTCTATTTATTTTGTTTCTAAAAACAGGGACAATTAATACGTTTACATTATTTGTTCGATAGCAATTAACTAAATACCGAAGTAACTGTGAATATAGTTTCTGCCGCATATAGGGTGTGTAAGTCTCGTTCAATTTTGGAACTTCCGGGCACATAATTTTTACCCGGAAGTTATTTTTACAATTACATTTTTAACAATAACATATGAAGTTTCAAGCACAAAATTAGGACGTCATAATGCTGCAACGTCATATTTTAGCGGGAAACGTTTTCAAATTGCAATTTTATCGTCATTTCTCGGTGTCACATGACGAGACTTACAGATCCTATACGCATTTCGACAACAAATGTCTCTTCGATGCAGATAACATATAAATGTTTGGAAGAAAATAAACTCAAAGATGCTTAAAAACTGATAGAGAAAAAATAACCAATTTGATCTAAATGTAAAGCCAAAATCAGCTAAGGACAGAGCTTTGCATGAGGGAGATACATTTTAGTTTTCAACAAAATTTACAAAAATTAAGATATTTGAATCTGCTTTAGGGTCAGCACCGAAGTATATATTACTACTGGGCTGGTGAATACCTTCTGGGACAACCAACAAAAAGAGAACAAATAATCAATATAATCTTAGTGTAAAGCCAAGTGAAGTTGTAAGGTTCTAATATTATGTATTCGTCTTTATATTTTTAGTTTTCGTGACACCTCTAGGGTTCTAAAATGTCTGAGAAAATCTCTGAAGATCGAGAAAAATCTCGAATTACTAACCCGGAAATCTTGACTACAACACACCAAGCAGAAGGGTATGTAATTAATTGACTCTCACCTTATGTAAAATCCCAGCGCGTACATCGTCACGTAAGTGAGAACCAAACCGTCAGTCCTAAACGAGCAATCCTAGGACAATGCCAACATAGGAAAATCAAAGAAACAAATACACAGAAAAGAAAAATAAAGAACCACTCATATATAAAAATGAACAACACGGACCCAATAAAAAAACCATGGGGTGAAGAATTACTGTTTCAGTTACCTTTTCTAGAAATTGAATGTCCATTTCTGCTGGTTGAATGTCAAATATTACAAGGATGGAATGGTAATAACAAAACCCAAATTCAATTGTTCAAAAGATGTTTCTTTGGTTTGACATTTCTTTCAGTATCGTGACGGCCAGTTTAACAGGTGAAGGAAGTCGGAGTACCCTGAGAGAACACCGAACTTAGACAGTTCTATCAAAAATACTTTTTTTATTATTCAATTTATGTAAAACTTTAAATCCAGCTGTTAAAATTTGGAATACTTCAGATACCACTATTTATGAAATCAAACAAGACAATGAGTTGTTATTACTCCCCTTTCGTCGTTTTCTCTTTGACATATTCCCCGTTTGCCTTCTTTTTTCTATAGTAAATAAGCTCCGGCCACAGAGCTGCTGGGTGTATCCCCAATTTGTGGATAGGGGAAGGTAATGTCTATGTTGGGTAGTCAGAAGATTTTTTTAAAGCAAACAATTACATTACAGTAGGGTTTCTTTATTTTTCGATTATTATTACACGGAGAATTAGAATTAAACCTGAAAAGTAAATGAGAACCGAATTGTCAGTTTGAAAACGAACAATCCAGGGTCAACAGCACCATCGGATATACTGAGAAATAAAAACACTACACGAGTACGGAACAGAAAAAAGGAAGTCACACATACTGATTACTAACACGGACCTAATAAAAACCATGATTGAGACCAAGTGAACCGGTGGAGTAAACATGTTCTGCTTCTTTTCAGACACGCGCAGTCAACTGCAGTTATAAAGATGATCCGGTAAAAAACGATACATAATTGCAATTATTACTAGAATGATAGTCATCGCAAACCAGAAGAAAAAACAGATGATACATACAGGTCATACTGTTATTAGATAAGCAATGAAGCAATGAACAATCGTAAATGTATGAAAACGAATGTCTTTATCTTTTGTTCTAAATATGTAACTTCCATTTAAAAATAGATCAAAAGGGGATAAAGATAAACAAGACGATCCTTTCATTAGCCAGCTTCAGGAATCAAAATATCCATCACCCGAAAAAGTTTTAAAAATTGTTGTCGTCACCGTCCTTTTTATGGTTGTCATTGGAAGTGGCTCAGTGGCAAGAATAACTCTGCATACACTGATTTGGCATATACTGCCACCTAAAGAAAGTGAAAACTCTACACTAAATACATTAGGAGGGTTGCTGCAGCGGAATTGCACAGCATGTTTAGGAAACGCATCTTGTACAAACGATATGGAATCTACAAACATTGACATCAACTGGATATGGGCAGTCTTTCTTGTAATAACTACACCATATTTCCTGACCTTTTTCTCAACGTTATTTAGAATATGCTTCAAGACAAACAAACCATTGAAGATGAAAGCCTTATTAGTTGTGAGTATAAATCAGTTTTTTTTATATTTATTTGTTTATAGAATTTTATAAATCAATATAGAGAAGATAACGAGGAACACATAAAATGGCCGGAAATTCCAATCTCTTGCCACAATCTACCAGGAAACTGCGCAAGAAAAACAATAAAAAGATAAAAGACAAGCGTAGACAACGACATGAATTCGGGATAACCGGACTTGGTACCAGCACTAGCCAAATAAAATGTTCAATGAAAAATGTAAAACACACCATGATCGTATTCAACATACCTTAAAGAGATGTTTGACGAATTTTCTTCTCTCATTTTATAGGTCTTTCCAATATTTTGCAACTTCTGTTTTCTTTCAACACTGTTCTTTAGGATGACCTTAAATACAGAAAAAATCGAAAATAATGAGGCCAGTAACACCAGCAATATACCATAACCTTGGCCCCAGTCTTGTTTATTTATAACCCTGAAAAAACTACAACAAGCGTGAGGATTTAATATTGCTTATAGTAAACGTCTCACTTCTGAAGCAGTTATATTGCCACATACCCGGTATAAGAAGTCCACATTTCACAACTTATCTGGTATAGTCGGGCTTTTGGTTTGTATACTAATATCAATTTTGTCAAAATCAAAAGTCGTTGCCCCGGTTGTCCCTTCCTCCTTTGTTCCTTACAAAGGTTTTAATTATTTAACTTGTTCTCGTCCTGATATAGCTGAAATATTGCTCATTGGACGTTAAACTCTAACTAATCAATCAGTCAATCGATTTTGTCAACAGATCGAAATGACTGTAAACAAATTACTGCTGTACTTGTCATTACAGAAATTATAAGGTCGGCACCATGATTTGACAGATGCTTAGAATGTTACTTTTCGGAAAGTGAGAATAGATTTTTGTTGTTGATCAGGGTTTATAAGAGCTAGCAAACACCGTACCGATTTTGACAAAACCTTTTCATTGACAATGTGACTTGAGTCGTGCTTGGAGCAGATAACTCTTACCCTTCTAGACAAAACCACCCGTTATGGGGTCCACACTTGTAATGTTTTGATTTTGTGTTTGCTCTACTGAGTTATATCTGAATTGCCATGCTTTTTTTCAGTTTTGCTTTTAGAACTTCCCACTTCTTTCCGTTTATAAGTTTGCAATGTATTGAAGGATACATATCTACAGGGCTATTCATCGGCAGCAAAAAAGCACCAGAGAAGAAGTATGCGGGTTGTGTCAAATAAAAGCAATCGAATGTTCTTTCACAAAGACCAATCTTATCAAGCAATCTGAAATTGAATCTCTACCAAACTCAAATTAAGTGGTTGGTCAAAAAATACTTGAACTGTTTTGCGGGACATACTTTTCGTTAATGTTTCAATTGACTAAGCAAGCATGTATGTGATTCGTGATTTAAAACACGTTGGCGTTAAATCTTTGATCTTACGCTTTCAGGTAATGTTTGTAGAAACATTAAACACCGTTGGAGTTTCAATATTTGCATTTCTTGTGTTACCATCTTTTGATCCAGCTTCTGCTTCAATTGCTTATTTAGCTGTTGTCGTCATTCCACCATTGCTCGATGTTGCCGGTATTGTGCAAAATAAGAATAATAGATGTTTGAAATTAAGTGAAATAATGTTATCACTCTCTGGATTAGCTTTGCAAGTTGCAGGAATAATTTTGATTGGAATATACATTAACATTGGTTGGTTAGTTGGACTTTTCGTTATGTCAGCCATCTTTGTCAGCATTAAGTATTGGGAAAACTTCGTTGCAATCGGAAAGCCGAAATTCCTTGAGGACATGAAGAGAGATTTACAGGAAGGAAAGACCAAGGTGACATGCTTAGTAAACCTTTGGAAGATCGTCCTAACATTTTTGTCTGTTATTGTAATTTTTGTAAGTAGAACTCCAGATTCAACAGCTGGACTAAATGCATTGTTCAACAACGGAAAATCAAATATGAATTCCGTTTTTGGTGGACACCGGGAACTTGGTGAGTCTGACACATGCCAAAGGTATATTCCTTATATTGTAGCTGTTATAAATATTGTATGCAGTTATATTTGTTACAAAGCAGCCAAGGCAGCTTGTACCATTTATTCTCAAAGAAGTGGTTTATCAATACCGATTATAGTTCTCCCAATTATATCAACGTTTTCTTTGGTTGGCATGATGACAAATCCAGACGGTTTAAAATATACCTCTTGTGATATATTTTTCTCTGATTGGTGCTTGCAAAGTCTAATTGGACTGGACCAGAAGAGCATTGAACTTATCATTGCGTTTGTTTTGCTGTATATGTCCATCCTATTTATCACAAGGCACATATGGAAATCAAACGGATATAGACACGGAGAAACGGCGAGGTAAATTAAGTCACTGTAATACTGTGAAAGTACTATTGTTCGTGGGGTTCCAATTTTCGTGGAATTCGTGGTTCCCTTAAACCACGAAATTTAGTTCCCAACAAAATGCATTTTTCCCATAGAGTTTTCATGTATGGAATTTGAAACCACCAATTTCAGTACCCACGAAATAATGATATTTATGAAAACCACGAAAATTGATGTCCACGAATAAAAGTACTTCCACAGTTTATTATCACACACACACACATTCTCATTGTGATTGTATTTACAAACCTGGCAGTTTTCTCATACATTAGACACTAAAGAAAAACTCCAAAAAATTAGACAGTAGATAATAAATATAAATCAATACATATAGATTACACCACAAGATCCCGTTCATTACCATATTTTATCCACTAGAGATAGTAAAATTTTATAATTTTAATTGCGAGGCCTGCCGAGCATTCTAAAATTTTAAAATTTAACTATCGAGAGTGGATAAAATATGGTAACACGGGATAAATTGGTGTAATCTTTTTCTCTAATGATCAACGATAAACACCGAGAACTGTATTCCGAATAGATTTGGCGGGAAAGAGCACGGGGCTTTATTCAACATACGTTGAATAAAGAAAATTTATCCAACGGGTCAAAACCGGTTTAAACTTGACATATCATTAGAGAAAAAACAATAATCAATGACAGATTCACGACATAACTACCATCCAAGCCTTTGAAAGAAACAACATAGGTGAAACGAGATCAAATTATTCCATTGCCATTAGCCTTACTCGAAACAAACAACTACCCGTTGAGTAAGCAAAAATGTGTCTGAGATGAAATGCTCACAATAACAGAAAATATAGCGCCAATTCAAATCCTTGAAAAAGAGACCTTAAGAAAAAGTTTGCACATTCGAAGAAAATAGTGCATTTACTATCAGCTAAGTTGAAATCCAAAATCCGACGTTACTTCATACAGTGACAATAAATCCTGTTTTTTTTCAATGCTGACAATCTGACAGCCATTTAAATAGAAAAACATGGTAAATTACATGTACCACTATCTATAAAATAAAAATTAGTTAATCCTCTGTAGTTGATAAGCATTTATGATTTCAGGATTTTTGTATCACCTTTCTATTGTGGAATGTTTCTAGACCTTTCATTACTCCTGAATCGCAGAAGACAAGATAAGGAATACGACATCATCTACGGGAAGGTAAATTTTACATTTAGGTGAAGTAATCAATTCGACTCAAATTTAGAGCTATATACATTTTCGGTTTGTAATTCTAAATTATTGTTGTTTTTTAACTCATATTGAAGTTAGTGCATGTTTAGATATAAACATTTTATTTATCAACCAGTTAAACATGGTAATGCATTAAATGCCACTGTTCTAATTATCTGTAAAGAATGAAAGCATTTAAGCTTCTATTTAGCGTAGTCGCAATAACAACATAGTATATAGTTGTTAAATAATAGCTGCATAATTCAAATTAAATCACACGTTATTCTTTTAGGATGTATTTATTCATCCGGATAAGTATATCAAACCCTGTTTACATTTAAATTTGTTTTAGCACTGAAACACGCAAGACCTTTTTCTTGAATGTAAAATAAATATCCTTTCGTAAAATATATGATACAGGAGTTTGTCTTTTAATGCAGTGTGGCGTTGGTAAACAATTGCCCGTGTTTGAAATGTGTGTTCTTTATTTTTCTTAGATTTGGTGTACTTGTACATGAGATTATATCTCATGTGTACACTTTGTTTATAACTTTCATCTAAATTTATGTAAATTATAAAACCTAATGTTTAACCCCCTCCATTGTAGTTTTGTCCTTAGCTCTATTTAATTTTTTTTATTATCCGAATTCTTATGCAATTCAAACATTTTTTATTGAAATTATGGATTTCCTATGTTTAGGTTCTAGTGCTGCTGATGAGGAATTAATTTCCGAAATGGCCATACAGCTCATATGAATTTTTGTAGATGGAGTTAACATATGAGTTATAGACTCATGTTCATTTACTCCAAATCCTTTCGTAAACTATATGATACAGGAGTTTGTCTTTTAATGCAGTGTGGAGTTGGTAGAACAATTCCCCGTATCTTTGATGTTTGCTCTTTATTTTTCTTAGATATGGTGTACTTGTACATGAGATTATATCTCATGTGTACACTTTGTTTATAACTTTTGTCTAAATATATTCAGTTTATAAACCTAACGTCCCTCCATTGTAGTTTTGTCCTTAGCTCCATTTGATTTTGTTGATTATTCGGATTTCGTTTGGTCTTATGCAATTTAAACATTTTGTTTTTGAAACTGTGGATTTCCTATGTTTGTGTTGTAGTGCTGGTGATGAGGAATTAATTTCCGAAATGATCATACAGCTCATTAAGATTATTGCAGTTGGAGTTAACATATGAATTATAGTCTTATAAACGTTAAATCGGGAAAAATACAACTTACGTAGGATTTGTATCAACGTTTTCAAAAAAAAACCAAAAAGCAAAATACACATTTAACCGGAAATTACAGTAACAAAGGATTTGTATTAACGTTATCACCCCCCTCCCTTTTCAACATTTTTTTTCGGAAACAATCATGCAAAGTATTTAAGTGGGTGGCACTAGAGGTAACCAAGCAATTTGTTATTTTGAATGTACCAGTAAAATTTAATTGGAGCCATATTTAACACATTTATGTCTTTTTAGGATAATAAAGACATATCACAGAGGGCAAACATGAAGCGTCTAAAACTTTATGCATGTTGTGCAACCATGTGGCATGAGACCACTAATGAAATGACACAGCTTCTGAAGTCGTTATTCAGGTGAATGCTTGTTTCTGTTTTACAACAGTTCTTGATCAGATTGAAAATTTTAAGACCTGACTAAAAATTAATTTTAGCAAATTAAAATCTCATGCGACCCGTTGAATCAAAAACCGTACCATCACAGCATTTGACTAACCCTATGTGTTCACCTTATGAAATCAATCGTTTAATTGAAATATTTATTAAGAATACCATTTCTTAAAAATAACTTAATAAGAGAGTTGCTGTTAATTTGGATTCTGCAAATCTACATTTCGACAACTAATGTCTCTTAAATGGTGGCAAAATCAAAATATTGGAAATCCATATACAGAAATATGTGTAAATTTGATAGAAATTAGATTTCCAATAAGATGTATATAGGAACGCCTAAATCAGGTAAGGAAAAAGCCATGCAATAGGGAGATTTCCCTTAGTTTTGAACAAAATTTTGCTAAATTCAGTTATTGCAAGTTTCCAGATAAAACATGTTAAGTGCCATTTCAGGCAATTTACTTGCATTTTAATTGTATGACATAATACTGAATCATTCAATTGTTTGCATGATGCAGATGACAGTGCTTGACACTATTAAATCAAAAATTAAGTATGCAATATTATGATTTCTCTTATGATTCAACCTCGTTAGCTATCCCTTGAATGAATAGTTAGTTGCGGCATAGAACAAGATTTTGGAGCACGAGTTAGATATGAACATAGTTGCATCTCTTTTACAGGAATTTCATTGGCCGAGCGACGACAAGTTATAGCACATCATGCATGATGTTTTATCACTTTTTTGACGTGTCTCTTGGCCGTGATTAACGTCTCCTAGCAACGTTGTTATTATTCTGGATAAACAGCGATGCCATAAGCAAGTTAACACAGAACAGCAGTTCGGCACTTAATTATCAGAGAAATGGTTTAACAACTCGAAAAAAAATGTATATCGCTGGTTATCAAATCTCGTTATGCAATATCAAATATAATAAACTCGCCAAAGCCTCGTTTATTATATTTTGAAATTACATACCTTAAGTTGATATCCAGCGATATACAATTTTTTTCTCGTTATGAAAATCAAAAATTTCTATTGACTGCACAGTGCCTAAATCAATATAGCCATTTTTAGAAAACACTATAGTTTCTGTATTCCTGTATCATGGTGTAGCGCTTCACTAGGCAAATTTTATTGCATGTATGCTATTTTTGAATAAATATGTTTAAATTAACACTAAAATCAACAATCACTGATTAATTCTGCTTAGCGGAAAAAGTTTTCAAATTGAAAATTGCACAATTATAACAAAGACTACACGTTAAAGATTAAATATTTTATTATCGAACAATAAGCTATTTGAAAAGAAAATACATTTCTCGGGGATAATCTTTTTCTGCAATTCACTTTTTGAAATACGGAAATTAGTGAAATACAATCTTTTTTAACGATTACTAATTGATTCACAAAAGGTCAATGTGCATTCTGAAGGGGAGGTAATCCTTGAATATGGAGGTCACTTCAATTTTCGATTTCTTTAGCACTACTATTAATTTCAATTTCTGCAATCAGTTCAGATATTCAGACAATACAACAAAGCTCGCTGAAGCCAATCATTTTTTTTTCAAAATGCATTTTTAGGTTAGACAAGAGACAAATGCTGAATGATATTCTTGCAAAAATGGGTGAGGGGGCTGATGCAATTGACAAAAACATTGATGAGGCTACGGATGAAGCATTTGACTTTGAAGGTACACTTAAAAAACTAGATAAAACATTTGATTATATTTTTACTGACAGACCTATCAAAATGTTTTTACCATAATATTAATGAGTAAATTAAAAAAGTCGATTGAAAATTTATTTTTATCAGGATATGGATATGGATAAAACAAAAGGTAAAAAAGATCATGATGTTGTTTTACATTTTAAGGATGTAGTCAGTTGTATATTTGTATCTTTGGCATTTTTTAGTTTCATACATTTGTTATTCTTTTTCAAGTTTACATTAAGTTTGTGTTAGAGTATAAGTAAAATTGTCGCATTTGTTTGTTCTAAACATGTCTTAATCAGTCATTTAATCCATCAAACATAGTCTGATGATTTAATGCAAGAGGAAATATTAATATGTTTAAAAAGGTGATTTTTACAATGTTATCAAAAGTAAAATTGCACATTTAAAATTTGTGAAAAACACAGAAAAACCATATTGGGACAAATATTTGTAAATATCAATGAAAGGATATGGGGTAAATGCACATGCGATAAATTCTCTACAATTCTCTAGAAGCTATAGTTAATCGTCATATAAGCGGGAGGTTGATGCATCAATAAACCTGGTTTAACCCACCATTTTATCTATAAAATGCCCGTTCCAAGTCGGGAATATGACGGCTTGCCAAAAATGTTCTGTGTCGGATTGTGTTCCCCTGATTCAGTCGAATGTTATACGGATTTTCCTTACTGGTCTCTTCCTTTGATCGATTCGGACTTTTATTGTCACTTTTATTTCATGATAGACGTTATCAATGGAACAACGCTTTCGTTGCTGCTGTTCTTATGACTTCAGAATAATCGCGAATAGAACGAAAAGTAAGTCCCACGAAAATAACCACTGATACATTAACTAGATTTCACTGGTGGACGTACAAAATTCGGAATGGTTTCTGGAGACTCGGACCTCTGAAATAAATTCAAAATGTTGTCTGGAGACTAGGACATCTGAAATAAATTCGAAATGTTTTCTGGAGACTCTAACCTCTGAAATAAATTTGAAATGTGAACTTTGTTTAGAGAGGTAATGAAATGATCATTTACACGACTTTCCGACTTTCATTTTTATAACAAATTACACGTTTATAAAAAAAAATATTTGTTAATCATCTCCATGTACATAGTGTATTGTATATCATGAAAAAGAAGATGATCTTAATTTCAGTAAAAGTAGGGGTTTTTCAGACGCGAATTAGTTTGTCTCCCTTTGTCCGTATATACACGTAACTAACATATTACAAATTTTTCCTATTATTTAATAATTTCTTTATTTCTTTATTTGTTCATAGCTCATATATTTTTCGACGACGCATTCGATCCAATTAAAGAAGGAGAACAATACCCAGATGTAAATGAATACGTCAAGGAATTCATCCGAGTTCTTAATGTCGCTGGAAGGTACAATTTGAATTTTTCTTATCACATTTCCGTCCATGTTGAAACTACTAATCATAAAATAATTACCTCCAAATTTAAATTTCTGTTCATGTTTCATGCTTAAATAAAAACGAATACAAAAATCAAATCTGTTGAAAATTATAGTTATTTCTGTCACTGTCCAAACTTTCTTATTCGTGCACTTGAACACATGTGACCTGATTTCGGGAAAAAGGGACAAATATTCCGATTGAAGGATTGATATGGTTCTATTTTTATGTATGCGTAAAGATTCATCGAACACTTAACAAATGACAGAAATTAAAGAACATGGAAACAATGCACCAGTAAAGAAGGGACAACAGGGTTAAGGGAAGCCGGGAGAAACGGTTCCGACAAAAATGAGAGGGGCGGGAGAAATTAGAAAGGGGGCAAGAAGGGAAAGGGAGAAAAGAAAATGAAAGGAAACCTAGAAAGAGGGGTCGAGTAAAAGGACAGAAGGGGCGGGTCAAGGAAGGGGGAGCCAGAGAGAAAAAAAAGTGGCAGTAAAGAGAAAGAAACGGGAGAAAGGAGAAAGACACCCACAACAAATTTTGTTCTATATACCATAGACAAGAATTGATCATACATCAACCATCAATGGAATTCAGCATAATTCTAATGCTTCAAGTAGAAAATTCGAAATGTTTTCTTAAGACAAGATGCTCCATAATTCTATGTATCTCTATCAGTATGAAATATTAGGAATAAACGACGACACAGATAAATTACAAAGTGGCTAAATAAAAATGAAGAATTTAAAAAAAAACATGAAAGGTATTGAAAAACACTATATATTGAACCATGACTTATGCGTGTATCAACATGATCTGTTATTTTTGTAATTATATAGAGATTATTATATGGCATTTTTCAACAGAATTTGCTTCCAAGGGAACATGTTCGTTTCATTTTGGACATTATATCTAAATTTACAGTAATTTCGCTATTTTTTTTTTATTATTTTGTATTTATTTTGTTAAACAAATTCAATGTAGACCACTCGCTATTCACTAAAATGAAACAATAAAATGTTCACTTATGAGTATAGCAGGGGAAAAAAGGCTTTTGCCACCTCACTTTTTTCTTTCGTGTGTGTACCGTTTTACATTTCACAAGATAGTTCCCTCTTGTTTGATGTTTCTCATTCAACAGACAGGATATTTCCATCAGAAAATACAGTTAATCCTACCATTAAATGTAAGCACATTTGTACTGAAATTTGTAAATAAATTGCTTTTCACACAAGATCATCATGCAAATGAGATCAGTTGTGGTTTCGTCATAGCCTGTAGATTTTTTCTACATGTGCGTGATAAAAACTTACATTTAATGTCAATGCTTATATTTTGTAAAGGGTCCTCGAAAAACTGAATATTGATTCGAAGTTAGCATCTCGCTTAACCTTTGCAAACACTGGTATTTTTCTTCACAAAACGACTAAAGTATATTCATAACAACGCGGGTCATTAACTGGAACGACTACATAATTGAAAAAAAAAACTTGTGACGGGTGTTCAAAAAATGTTGCTTGTTTCCGGTAAATAAATAAATTGATTTGTAACTTGAGTCGGTAAATAAAACTGAAATATGTGAATCTTTGTTAATTGCATGAAGTGGAAAATCGTCAGTCGCCATTTTGAAAAATCCATATTTGACCCCATTTAATACGGATTTCATATTACACGCCCGTGTAATACGGATTTCATATTACACCCCCTAAAGATATGACTTTCTTTATGACACATGCAAAAAGACACATATCTTGAGTAAGTATATGATAAATACAATTATGATCTTTTGTAGAGGTCGATATGAGTTTTAATAGACCAAAAATATTGAACGACGCCAGAGGCGAAGCTTAATATTGCAATTTTTGGGTCTATTAAAACTCGTATCAACCGATACCTGGAAATTGGTAGGCTTTTCAACGTTTTTGTAGTTTTTTAATAAACAAAATAAGTAGAGATAGCTGTCAAACACGTGGAACTAAATAAAAACAATGATAAAATTTACAAACAAGTAAGAAAATGGCAGGGCCATGACACATGTCAAACTCGTTTTATAACAACAACATATTTTTATTTTACTCTTTTATTCAGGATAAAATAACTGTAGTGTTGTAAATATGTAATATTATAATTGTGCTTAGTACTTAGACCGAAAAAAATATGTTTCTTGTGGGCTTTTTTAATTTTTTGCTGCAGCCAACAGACAGCAAAAATATAAAAAGCCCACAACAAACAGATTGTTCGGTCTATTTAGTACTCTGAACTCTGCACATCAAAATTCAGACATCTACATTTGAGGTTTATGGCATTTGTTGTTGATTTTATATAACTTGTAAAGATGTAAATCATTCGATTCTGCAGCATTTACGCATGTAGCATATAATCATAAGAATTAGTATTTCTATCCTTTGAACCTTTTTAGCAGAAAGGGGAAAAACAACAACATTGAGTACACCCACCTTGCATCACTCAGTCCGCTTTCCTATGACAAATTAAAAAGCTTCCCGATATCAAAATGAAAAATGCAGAACTACTAAAACGCAATACCCGGTTGTGAACCGCATGATCTTATTTTCGATCAATATCGGGTATTTTGTATATAGTAGTCTACTTGCAAAATGCGTCTTATGTCAACAGAGAAAATCAGACGTATGCTATCCAAACGCCATTTTGCTTATCTTTGAAATGTTTTGTTTACCGCATTTCTTATTGGCTGAGAGTCCTGTGACTTCAGGATCAGTGACATCATCGGTCAATATCTCTTTTAATCAAACAATATCAAGATTCATGGAATATCAGGTAACATGATTTACTTCGGTGCTGACCCGAAAACCGATTATATTTGGAACCTTACAATATCTAAATTTT
>MJUU01062143.1:138679-156618 GCA_002080025.1 Modiolus philippinarum
GGGTAGTCTATAATGTTTTGTTCTTTTTAGCCAATCTTTTTGTACTTTTTATTCAATCTTATGTTTTAACTGATATATTTTAACGCATTAGATAATTAACATCTAGAAATGGGCAAATAATAAAAAAAGAATAAATGATGGATTTATAGGAAATCGTATAATGCACACAAATTCTAATAGCCGAAGTTTTTTTGAATAAAGAAATGAAAGGAAATTAATAAGAAATAATTTAAAGTTCTGTTTTTTTTTATATTGAATGTTATATTAATTGATTTGTATAGGTCCAATGGTGTGGTATCAAAAATTTGAATATGCAGTGAGTCACTGGCTGCAAAAAGCAACAGAACATGTAATTGGATGCGTCTTATGCAGCCCTGGATGCTTTAGTCTTTTTCGCGGATCTGCAATATTAAATACAGAAGTTCTTGAAAAGTACACTACAGTTGCGTCGGAAGCTCAACACTTTGTACAATATGACCAAGGTAAGCATATGACAAAGTACAAATTTAAGAAACAATTACCATGATCTTGCAATATTACGAATACAGAACATTTGACGAGAAAAATGATATTCAAACCAATGCCATATGGAGACATCTATCAATGAATTCGGCTCAAACCGTTGCTAGAACTTACTATGAGGTATGAGCAGAGCTTATTGTCGAAGGTTTCTTGGTGACTTCTAGATAAAGAACAACAATAATAGAGTGATTAAATTGGTCATGTATTTTTAGAGACTTTGTCTAACGTGATTTTACTCAATATCCTTTCATTGTTGATCTAACGTTGATACAACGGAAATACGGCGGCAGTTAAGGGTAAACATGCCCTGCTTTATATTTGGCACATGTTACGGCGAGAGAGTTGTATATGAATAATAAATTAAATAAGTAATAATTCCTACTGTTTTTGTAACACCTATTCCATTGGTCAACGTCATAAAAATAAAGAATGGATTACTCGATAAACAAATTTGTCGATTAGTACGCTCCGAGATAAAATAGTGCAGTAAATATAGATGTCAAGTTAAGAAATAAAAGTAATTTTGGAGGAGTTTATGGATGTTTTAACGCGGCCTTTAACTCGCAAACTTTACATAAAGTCCTTCGGACTTTCTTTAGTTTGTGAATGAGTCGATAACCTCATCCAAAATGACTTCTTTTCCTATAATAGAAAGAGATAATTATAAAGTATATTAATCTTGCCTTAAACAATGCGGATTACCATGAACATTTATGTGGATATGCTTCTAGTTTGTTTACGTTTTTAGCTCACCTTGCTATGCCAGGGTGAGCTTTTGCCATCACTTGGCGTCCGTCGTCCGTCTGTCCGTCTGTCGTAAACTTTTTTTCAAAAATCTTCTCCTCTGAAACTACTGGGCCAATTTATTCCAAACATGGCCTGGGTCATCACCAGGGTATGTAGTTTAAAAAATTTGTTCTGTTAGTCCAAGGATCAAACAACATGACCGCTGTTACTAAAATTGAACAAAGGGGTAAATTGCCGTTTTTGTCAAATAACTCAAAAACCGTTGCAAAAATCTCAAAAATCTGACATAGGATAAAATCGTTCAGAATTACTTTTCTCTTAAGTTTTAGAGAAATTCCCTGCTATCACTTTATTTAAAAAAATATTTGTCACAATCAAGAGCAAAAAAGTGTTTTTGTACAAATTTTTACATTTTTTTTTGCAAAAATATTTTCATAATCTTTACTTATTTCACAAATTAATAATAATTGTATATAAATGTATTATTGTATCAGCTTTGTAACTTTTGTATGCCCAACTTGCAAACATCTCTCCCAGATAAATATTGAAGTAGCATCTTAACTTCATTGCCTGCATAACTTTGTAACTGACTTGCACGGCTATGCCATTGCGAGCTTCTTGCCATCACTGTCTCAGTGGTCTGTCCATCGTAAACTTTTCATTCAAACATCTTCTTCTCTGAAACCACTGGGCCAATTTAAACCAAACTTGGGCACAATAATCCTTAGGTGGCCCCTTTTAAAAAAAATGTCTGGCAAGTCCGTATTATATCCAAGATGGCCACCAGCAGGGAACACGGCTTAACATTGGACCATATGGGAAAGCATTCAAAGATCTTCTCTGAAACCAATGCGCCAATTGGAACCAAACTTGGTCACAATAGTCCTTCGGTTGTCTTTTGTCCGGCAAGTCTGAACGTCATCCAAGATGGCCGCCAGCGAAGAACTTTGTCGAAAATTGGACAATATTGCAAAAATCTTCTCCTCTGAAAATACTGGACCAATTGGAACCAAACTTAGTCACAAAGATCCTTAGGTGGTCCCTTTTAAAAATGTGTTCAACAAGTCCACATCATATCCAAGATGACCGCCAGGAGGGAACGTGTTTTTTAACATTGGACCCTATGGGGAAACATATTCAAAGATCTTCTCCTCTGAAAGTACATGGCCAATTGGAATCGTACATAGTCACAATGATCCTTACGTAGTCCCCTTCATAAAATGTGTCTGGCATGTCCGCAAAGCATCCAAGGTGGTAGTCAGCGGGGAACATTGTTTAACCTTGGACCCCATGGGAAATCATTCTAAGATCTCCTCTGAAAATACTATGCCAATTGGAACCAAAGTGAGGCACAATGATCCCTACATAGTCTTCTTCAAGAAAGGTGACAGTCGGTCTACGCTCCATCATAAATGGCTGCCAATGGTGAACATAGTTTAATTTTGGATCATATAACATCAGCAAACTTCAAAATGAGACCCCTAAACAGTCAATAAACAAATTTGAAAATGAGAACCTTAAACGTTGTGATTATTTTGACTTATTGTGTCAGCCATGGCACAGGTGAGCAATACAGGCTCTTGAGAGCCTCATGTATAGAATTGCACTGCATAATTGTATGAATATATCAGGGATGTACATATTTATATAGAAATGAACAAACTACCGAAAATGCAGATAATTTAGAAAAGACGATACTGTTTTACTTTAAATTAAATAGGTGAAGATAGATGGCTCTGTACTCTAATGTTAAAACAAGGTTGGCGAGTTGAATACTGCGCAGAATCAGACTCGTATACATTTGCACCGGATTCTATGAATTTTTTAACCAAAGACGGAGATGGACTCCTTCCACATTGGCAAATATCCTAGACCTTATCATGGACTGGAAAGTAGTCACCCGCAACAATCAGAATATATCTTTCTTATACATATGTTATCATATGTTTTTGTTTATATCAACTTTACTGACACCTGGAACAATTTTTATGATCATACTAGGAGCGATCATAGCCGGATTCGAATCAGTTCCACCGTGGTTAGCACTTGTTTTGAACATTGTACCGGTAGGAATCTTTTTATTAATGTGCCTGTATACATCTACACAAAGACAAGTAAGTATCTCTTTTCTGTCATATGCAAGTAATTGCCGTCATAAATATATCTAACGAAGTCTAACTGACTTGAGAGGCAATTTCTTTCATCAGTTCTCAAAATTTGACCTAGTTTCTCCCTTGTATTGACCCATAAATTAGATATAATAACAATAATGTAACGTCCACATAAGTCAATTTATCGGAAAGTAGTCATCACTTGGCGTCCATCGTCCGTCCGTCGTAAACTTTTCATTCAAAGATCTCCTCTGAAACCGTTAGGCCAGTATGATCCAAACTTGTTCACAATGATTCTTTGGTGATTCCTGTGAAAATTGTATCCGGCAATTTCGCACTCAATGCGATATAGCCGCAAGCAGAGACCGTAGTTTTTACTTTTGACCCTATTCACTATTGAAAAACATATTCAAGGATCTCCTTTCAGAACTACTAGTCCAATTATAACCAAACATAACAGCAATGGTCCTTGGACGGTCCCTTCAAAATTGTACCCGGTAGGATCGTACGTAATACAAGAAAATCGCCAGCAGGGAACAAAAATTAACATTGGACCCGTATGAAAAAAAAATCAAAGATCTTTTCTTCAGAAAATGCTAGTCCAATTACAACAAAAGTTAATAATAATGGTCCCTTTCAAAACTTGTATCTGTCAGGTCCGTATCTCACCCAAGACGGCCACCAGCGGAGAACATAGTTTAACATTGAACCCTATGTATAGCTCATTTAAAGATTTTCTCCTCAGAAACGTCTTGTCCAACTGGGACCAAACTTAGTCAAAATTGGCCATATGGTCCCTCCTAAAAAGGTAGCCGGCAGTTTTGTAGTTATTTAAAATGGCGGCTAATGGGGAAATTGTTAAACATTTGACCCTATGAAAAACACATTTAAACATGTTCTTCTCAGAAACTACTTGTACAGTTACAAACAAACTTTGTCACATTGATCCTAAGTCGGTCCCTTCTCAAAAAGGTATCCTACAGGTCAATACCTCATCCAAGATTGCCATCAGTGGGGAAAATAGTACAACACTGGATCCTATAGAACATCCATTCAAAGATCTTCTCAGAAACTACTAGTCCAATTAAAACCATACTTAGTCACAAAGGTCCCTCCCAAAAAGATGTCTGGCAGCTTTGTACCTCATCCAAGATTTTGACAAGCAGGGAACATACACGCAATTGAAAATTGGATATTTTACGAAAGGATATGGAGTAAATGAACATGAGACCATAACACATATGTTAACTACAACTGTAATAATTTTAATGAGCTGTATGGCCATGGACCCTTTTTTAAACCAACGAACTTTTTGGAGCCATTTATTTTGATTACAACAGTTTTTTGGATAGTCCCCTCAAAATCTGTTTCTGCATCAAATCAAAGGAATCTACCACTGAGGAGCATAGTGCATTGAATTCTATAAGAATTTCTTTCAAACTATTTATGTATATCAGCAATGGTCCATTTGAGCGATACTGGTTCTTGATAGCCTCTTGTTTATAAAATAAGAATAAAAACAACTTTGTTGTTTTTATAAGTTTTTAGAATTTATGAACAAGATATTATTAGTAATCAATATTGTGGTAAAGAATTATCACCCCGATAAACCTTAGATCGTCAACTCGTACGCGATCAGCAACGCGGATGTAAACATGGATAATAACAGTTTTGTAATGGGTCCATTTAAAGAGTATTTATGAAATTTTAGTAATTTCAAACACACAATGACAGTATAAACTCTACATTCTTGCTGCTACGTACATATATCAGAATTCAAAATGAGTTTTTATATGAAAAATGAAAACGTAGATGCGATCGACAACGCAAAAAATTGCCAACAAAGCGATCGTATAACGCACGAAAAGCGATCGGAAAACTTATTTAGTAAATATAAAGATACATTTTAATTCATTTTAATTGTGAGACTTAGCAGCGTTTTAAAGTTCAAATTTCCATGCAAATTCTTGTTCCCGACATCTTTTTTTTTGGTTTCGTCATGTTGTCTCAAATTGTGTTACATCTGAATTGCCGTGTTTTGGTAATTTCGATTTTAGAATTTTCCCTCGCTTTTTTGCTTTTTGAATTTGTTTCCAGATGTATCTAACAGAATGAAGTAATATTTGTTATTGTCTGCATAAACATATTAAGGGGCTCTCAAGATCCAATATCGTTCTCATATTAGTAGTTTCAGAGATCAGAATGGCCTATCACCATACCGGGGTCAGTGATAAACTATTTTCCCCGCTGGAGACCATCCTGCCGGAGATAAATTTTGAAGGGAACCATCCAAGGACCTTAGTAAATAAGTTTGGTGTCAATCGGCCAAGTAATTTCAGAGCATAAGATTTTTTAATGTGTTTTCCATAGAATTCATAAAAATTCAATACAAAATACCTCAAGCTGAAAAAAATGGATTTTTGTTTTTCGTTTTTCTGTATTTTGTCCAATTTGGACTTAGTTTTTTGCCAAAAAATTTCAATAGTCTTTGAATCTTAATAGAATTTACAATAATATTGGCATTTTGCAGGCTGTTGGAATTTTGATTCCGGTTCCAGCTTTGGTAAATTTCATGAAAATGTCAAAGACCAAATACTTTTGAAGTTTTTGCATCCAATTACGAATTTTAGCAATGTTTTAGCATCGAGCATAATTTTGAACACTAAAGCATTGATTATCATCATCAGGTTTGCGCCTGTCCTAAGTCAGGAAAGTTATAAAGCCTTTGTGTGTCTTTTCTGTTTTCTAGTTAGTTTAATTATGTCTATGGGAGTCTAGGATGGTGTTTATTTAGGGGCCGACTCCGACCTGCCGCTGGGTGTGGGGTTTCCCCACCGTTCATTGAAGATCTTATGGTGGCTTTGAGTTGTGATAACACCCCTTTTGGATCGTTGCCTCTTTGACACATTTCCCGTTTCCCTTCCTTTTAAATATTGTACAAAAATATTTGATTCAAAATTTAGTATGAAAGTCTCAAAGAAATTCTAACTAGCAACCTCATCTAAATATGGACCAAATGATAATGACAATGTACTGAGCGGGCGAGACATTAGGTTCCGTGGAATATTCATAATTTTTTATATGGATACTTGCGTACGAACATGGGTAGTCAACAGTTTCAAAATTTATCTTATTATGGCACAGTGTCACAGTAACCTAATTTTGCCTGTACGCTGAAATACCAGCAAAAATGCATATACATGCAGAGCTTTCAACTCGTCGGTAAAAAAGTCGATTGCCCCCAGCTAAACGCGTCTTATAGATAATAGTGTTACACACGGCTGTATATAATATGAATGATGATATGTTGGTAAGTGGAGCTGCAAAGGTAGAATATATGTCCAGCGCCCTAGACCACTCGACCACCTAGGCTATATAGAAATCGTTGATTACCTATAATTTTCTATTTTCATGACAAAATAACAGGCCAAAATCTTAAGCAGAATCGGACAGTACACAGGATAAATAACTTTTGTCCTCATGGATTTGCACGATCGCTTGTTTATCATTATAAGTAAGTTGTACGAACGCTCATTAAATCGTTGCCGATCGCATAAATAATTGCGACTTGTGCTAAAGAAAACGATATTTTAAAGTTATTGGATAGATATACAATCTGTTATTGAACTAAATCTTTAATGAAAAGAATAAAAATAATGCTGTGCAATTAAAACATTCTTTTGATATAGGAAATACAAAATTTTTGCTTAAATTTAGCTTCGGATGTTAGACTTTGGTCAAAATGTAAGCACAAACATGACAAAATGGACTTAAACAATCAAACATCAATTGTAAGTGTATCTTCGGGACAGAAAAACATCGACAAGAAAAACGTACTGCTTTCTAGACAAAAAAAATCGAAAAGGATTTTCTGAAAAAAGACAAATATGCCGTTTATTCTCACCTTATATTCTTATTGTAATGAAAACAACAATCCGCGTTGCTGATCGCGCCCGAGTTGACGATCTCACGTTTACCGGGACGTTATTGTGTCGTATGCGGTAATGCAGTTGCTCCGTATAGGAATATTCGTCGTAACCGGAGTCACTTTGAGTCCAAGTCTCCTTTAATTTGGCATGGAATATCAGTATGGGGACCTATACCGTGTGATTTAGCTTGGGATCTCTCGACTGCCTACTTCCTGTTTTTTGCGTGCATGCCATTATGTCATTATTCATGTCATGCCATTTGTTTGTGTAGATGCGACTTGATTTACTTTTTCCTTTAAGTCAGTGTTCATCTTATTGCAGTTCACTTTTTATTGACTTAAATAAAGCTCTTAGTCAAGTTGCACTTATACTATTAAATGACGTTGACATAAATAAGGAAGTTCTTGCATCGCACTTCGACACAAGTGTTGACCTAGGGAGATCCAGAGTATTTACTAAAGATCACTGATTAAGTAAACTAGATTAAGAGTAACAAGCAATAGCCGATGTCACCCAAGACAAGCAGTTCGATGGTTCCATATCCTTAGCAGCCTCACAATCTACCTAGAAACCAATTTTCTTCGAAATGGAACAAATTTGAAATTTCTAAGTATTTTGGAGGCCATCTTGGAAATTGCGCCACAAAACATCAACAAGAAAAACTTACTGCTTTCTAAACAAAAAAATTCTAAAAGGATTGTCTGAAAAAAGACAAATATGCCGTTTATTCTCACCTCATATCTACTGTAATGAAAACAACAATCCGCGTTGCTGATCGCGTCCGAGTTGACGATCTCACGTTTACTGGGGTGTTATTGTGTCGTATGCGGTAATGCAGTTGCTCCGTATAGAAATATTCGTCGTAACCGGAGTCACTTTGAGTCCAAGTCTCCTTTAATTTGGCATGGAATATCAGTGTATGGAATATCAGTATGGGGACCTATACCGTGTGATTTAGATTGGGATCTTTCGACTGCCCACTTCCTGTTTTTGCGTCTTGAAAATTTCTCTCACATTTATCTTAGGAACCACATATCCAAACCTTCTGTAATTCAATGAGGAGTGTAGGTATGATGAAGTGAGTCTGGAATCTCTTCCATGCCTACTTCCTGTTAGATTTTTTTTATTACGCAAGCGACAGATGCCTTCCTTGGAAGACATACTACTAAGATCTGAATGGCATTAATGATATGGTATTTTTTTTTTTTTACAGTTGCAGTATGCTGCCATCTTGTCTTCAGCCTACGTCCTGGTGATGATGGTTGTGTTAATTGGTGTTATAAGGGACGCTGTAGAAGAGGGATTGTGTTCCATAACAACAATTTTTATTATTTTTGTGGCAGGAGTATTTGTGGTGTCAGCCATTTTACATCCAAGGGTATGCTATGCTTCCCAGTTTAATCACACCATTTATATCTTTCACTAAATTAATAATCACCTTGGCTGAAGTGCATGCAATTATGTCTTTATTCATGTCATGCCATTTGTTTGTGTAGATGCGACTCGATTTACTTTTTCCGTTAAGTCAGTGTTCATCTTATTGCAGTTCACTTTTTATTGACTTAAATAAAGCTCTTAGTCAAGTTGCACTTATACTATTAAATGACGTTGACATAAATAAGGAAGTTCTTGCATCGCACTTCGACACAAGTATTGACCTCGGGAGATCCAGAGTATCTACTAAAGATCATTGATTAAGTAAAATAGATTAAGAGTAACAAGCAATAGCCGATGTCACCCAAGACAAGCAGTTCGATGGTTCCATATCCTTAGCAGCCTCACAATCTATCTAGAAACCAATTTCTTCGAAATGGAACCAATTTAAATTTCTAACTATTTTGGCCACCATCTTTGAAATTGTGACTATTTAAAAATCCTGCCTCTCATCTTATTGAACATTTATACAAATTATGAACGAATTCTGCGTTGCACTTTCTAAGATATTGATTTCTTAATTTATTAACGTAAAATGACGGCCATCTTGAAAATTTGAAATACATTTTGAATAACTTTAGATTGTTGTCCAACTAGGTGCAAAGTTTGTAATTGTTTGATTCTGCCATTTTAATAAATGTTTAGGACAACAATATTGAAAAAATAATAATCATCATCGTGTCATGATTACAACATGTCATCCCAACTTTGTCTGAGGTGACATAAAACGTCTTACATTGGACTCTGTCACTGCTATTGTTGTTGCAGGAGTAAATGTTGTTCCTACATTTGCACAATGTCCAAATGTATGTTTAACATATGCAATTATTTATTTGTCAATATAATTTTTAGTAACTCACGTAAATGAGCAAATATAGGGATATGGAGTAAATGTACACGGGACAAAATCCTTATAAATACATTGTTAGATTAAGCTAATGGAGCAATGCTTTCTTTGTTATTTTAACTATTCTAAATAGGGTCATTTGATTTTCAGCATGCTGAAAAGAATTATTTTGTTTACGTGACACGAGTGATGATGGGCGCAAGGTGTGGTATAAGTTTTGAAAATCAGTGAGGACAGTTTCCGATTATGAATTAAACCGCTTTGCAAAATTAGTACACCTAAAAAATCCAGATGTTCTTCTATAATCGCTTGCCTATTTCAAAACCAAAGAATGTATACTTTCAGGATTTCAAATATAGAAAGTTTAAGGAGACAGAAAAAGTAAAGCTCTCACAATATCAACTGGCCCACGAAAACTCAGAACGAAAAAGTGACACTCCTTCACTCTTGTGGTGTATCTGACAAAAACCGAGTTCATTTCTTTAAGCGTCAGATTCCAACTGCAATGTTGATATTTGGAGATACGTTGTACATGTTGTAATGAAGTTAACATGATAGTGATAAAAAAAATGGAAATGTAATTGATTTTCATGCTTGAGAATATTTTTTCTGATAAAGCATATTAGGAAATTTGCATTGCTCTTTTATGCAAAGAGGTTCGATATATAATCGCGTCGTTTTAATATGTTGTCATCAACTTCATTTGTTTTTGTCTATCCGCCGGGGTCAATATTTTAGTTCTTCCGTTCATTCTTCCCTTCGTTTTTCGATGCTCACTCAGAATCTGAGATTTTTATTTATTATAACATTATAACGCCAATTCAGTTCCGATATATCGAAAGATATCAACAATTACCGATGGAATCGTACAATGAAGAAAATATGGATAACTAGTACATTTGTAAAATACATTACAAAAGAAAAAATGTCACAATTTTTTATAGCAACTTCGGTATTATGTTATTTATAGCGATTGATATGGTACTTCGTCTACGATAACGAATTTTTTTTTTCATGTTTGAAACCCATAAAATATGTACTACGTATACCCATCTTCAATTTTAAAATACCCCAGCAAATAAAAAAGATCATTCAAATGTTACTACATGTTCCAACTTTAAGAACCGGTTTGGAATGTTCGTCTCCGTCATATCAAGAAACTGTCCCAACAAATTGCTTTGCAGAAATCCTTCCGCCAGCGCCAATTTCCGGTCGCAATGAAGTATATATTTATTAAACAATATCAAAGTGTCTAGGTTACTGTACATTAAGTTCGTCAATATATCCATTTTGACAATTCATGTCCCTTGAGTGCAGATCAGATCAAAATATTTGGGAGACCATAAATCGAAAGATGATTGAAATATGATTAAAAAAAAAACAAATAATGAATAGATCCATAATTAGAGCCAAGATTAACAAAGGAATGAGCTTTGCAGGAGGTAGATATCCTTTGGAGTTAAAAAAAAACATTATGCTAGTTTTCAAATAAATTCAGTTTCTGGATCGGTATCGAAGTACTGCGTACTGGGCTAGTAAATTAATTAAATGCTCCTTAAAATATATTTGTTTTACTAATTTTCAAACAACAACATGTGCAATGATAAAACGTCGTGCAGAAAAAGATCTCTTTGAATTGAAATAATGCAGGGTTTTCATAGCACGAGACATAAATATTTGAATTTCCCGCTGTTTTACATTGGCAAAGGATGTATGTCCATTTTCGGACATTGACATACCAATTGTTTGGTGTGTATTAATGACCTATTCTTATATGACGTCCTTTAATCGCCTTGTGTCCATAACCATGGTAATACCGCATATATTCGTGGGTATTGTCATGACAATCGACAGAACTTTTGGTAACGTCATAGACAGTTTAACGACAGTTTTTGCAGCGTCATAGAAGAAAACGTCATACTTTATGGGGTAAAATGGCTGTTTCTCCTATGTATACAAAGACGATTTCATCTTTTCTGTGCCCTGTAAGAGTCATATTAGGATCGAAATAATTCACGGGGGTGTGAATATATGTTGATTTTACAACGGGTTTGCCCTTTATGCCTATATTTTCCCCTCGCATTCTCTCGGGGTAAAATATTTGCCATAAAGGGCCAACTCGTGGTAAAATCGCCATATATTCACGCTTATTTCTTAATTATTATGTTTCAGGAGTTCTTGTGTCTGATACCCGGGCTATTATACTTCGTTGCCATTCCATCAATGTGCATGATATTATTTTTTTATTCAATTGGAAACTTGCATGTGGTCTCCTGGGGAACACGGGAAACAAAGCAAAAAACAGAACCCAAAAAGACAAAACAATTTGTTCCAGAACGGGAAGAAAAAGGTCATTTCTTTTCACTCGGTAACTTCTTCAGGTATGTATAATTAATTTTGATTGCATTTGTAAGATAATCTATACTTTTTTAAACATTATAAATGTTTATGCCTAAAATGAAGTTTTATAAGCTTAAAATTTGTGAAATGGATAAGGTTTTGCTTTTCTGCTCACTTTCTTTTGAGCGAGTAAAATTAAAACTTCACCAGTGTGTTCAAAACAAAGAATGTTTTTGTTCGATGGTGAAAATCGTTACGTGTTTTACATCGTGTCATATACGATTTTCTGATTGTCGTTGTATTCGTTGTATCTCTGTTCTGATTAGTTTTAATTGATGTTACATAAACTGTGCAGTGAAAAAACAGAAAAATTGAACCGTTACCAGTGTGTTAAAGACATACCCCATACCCACGTTATTATTAATTGGCAAAGGGATCTAAATAACACATCAAAGTTAGACAAGAATTTGTATTTCAAAACGTTATACGTAACCTTGAGCCGTACATCTTTATGTTTACTGCATTTCTTATTTAAATATAAACAGTTCTGCAATTAATATGAATACAAATTAAATATTGAAAAGCTTACTTCATTTTTTTATTCTTCAAAAACTTCATCTATGAAAATATGGCCTCAACTTGAATTAGAAAATTAATTTGATATTATATTAAGCATATTTATATAATAACCACGATGCCATATAACTCAGAATAACCTTCTTAGGAATTTTTTTTATTTTAAATTGTAATAACCTCTCATGTAGAGTTTGTTTTAAATTGATATGATCAGGTGTATACGTTTACAGAGCTTAAAATTTTATAAAGTAGAATGAGTTCTGAAGTGAAGTTGTTGATTATGTTTTATATTTGTTTAAGCTGTATTTGTTGTCCTACAAACTCGTACACGAAGGAGGATTTCCTGTACAAAATTATGACTGATAGAATCAAAGATGTCGGGTTCAACAGAAATCATACGGAACATACCGAAGACTTAAAAGAAGGTAGATCACGTTTATAAAATCACAAGAAACATTATGAAATAAAATGCAAAAATTAGTAGATTCAAAAATATACCCTTTCGATTGATTTTGTCTCCTCTGTCTGCTAGTGTAATTATAGGACCAGCGACCTATTTATAATGAAGTGTTGTTATTTTGTTCAAATTTATAATATCGAGATATTCAAATGTCACAACGCATTTTTCATGTATAAAGGATAAGCGGAACATTATGTCTGAAACAACGGCAGTAAAATACCGAAGGAATAAAGGAGTGAAATTTACAAAAATCGAAGTGCAAAGACACGGCCAAAACGAGAACACAGAAAACAATGACGTTAGACACAAACAAAAATGACGTTAGACAGATAAAAAGCACAGAAACGGAAATTACAACATTCAAAACAAAGGCACTCACAGTGTGGGCTCCAGTGAAACTGAGAGTGACATCAGGTGCTCCGGAAGGAAGGGTAAGCATGTCTTGCTATGTAAAGACGTCTTTCTAACATGCCAGAAACTGCTTAAGCCTATCCAAAAATCATGAAGTCTGCACAGGTCAGCATACAAATATTCATGACATGAATTAAGTTTTAGTTTTCGCTATTGGGCATATTTGAAATATAAAAGTAAATACTTATTTCAATAGAGGCAATCAATTTTTAAAAGAGTTTTAAAGCCTATTGAAAAAGGCAGCAGATATGAACTTGGTTTTCACTTTATTACCTTATGTGTGCATTTTAGAAGGTAATCTTTATAAAGAATCACGTTTGCAGGTTTTAAGTACAATCACATGTCAATTACACTATGAAAAAGGATAATTATAGAATTCTCTTCGGAATTAGCTTAATACCGAGAACAGAACTTTTTTGCTCTTTTCATTAGGACATCTGATAACCAATTGGGGGCAATTACAAAATTTCCAAGCAAAGTGGTCAAGAGTTGGAGTCCATGAGACAAAAAAGACAAATCAGATAGGAACCACCGGCAAAATTGTCGACCACAATGGTCCTGACTTGGTACAAGCATTTCAAAAGAAATGATGTGTTAAACGATTATATAAACGAAACCATATATTCCTGTGTTAACTCTTTATTTTACTGAAAACAAAATGAAATTTTCTTTTGATGTGCAAATAACTTAATACCGAAGTTACTGTTAATTTTGATTCTGCATATGCGCATTTCGACAACTTATGTCTCTTCAGTGCAGATATAATCTAAATATTTGGAAGACCATGAAGCCAAAGATGCATAAAAACTGATAGAAAACAATTGATATATTTTAGCTCCACAAATTGACAGCGAACAAACACAGATACAAGGTACCTCGGAAAATACCGAAAATGACCAAGTCGAAAAGAAATCAAAAGATAAAGAAAAAAAATCAAAAGATGAAGTTCATTACTATTTCAATGAAAAAGTTCGAAAAATTCAAAAAGATGAGGCCAAATTCTGGAAAAAGACCATCAAGAAGTATTTAAAGCCACTTGAAAAGGACGAAGAAAAAGAAAAGGCAATCCAAGAAGAATTACTAGATTTACGTAATAGAGTGTGTCTATTTGTATTTCTACTCAATTCGATTCTTGTAACTGTAATGTACGGACTGACACAAGTCAATTCATTCCAAAACAGTTTGACAGTTAGTTTTAAATGCGGCGGAAATAACGTAGACATTGTTCCTATCGCTGTTTTATTTACTGTGGTATTTGGTTTGCTTCTTTTGTTACAATTTTTATGCATGCTTTACCATCGGTTCTCAACCCTTTTACACATTATGGCTGAAACTGATATTAAAGATAGTAAAAAAGCAAAAGAAAATAACTTAGATTTTAAATTTGCAGAAATGTTACTGTCCCCTACTTCTTTTGAAGCTACACATAAAATTGCTAAATCAGATAAAAATAAATCTGTCCTTGACAAGAATAGATCCGTTCTTATTCCAGAAGAGCAAAAGCCTGTAACTCGATTAGAAGAATTTGTTGAAAAACATATGATTGAGTTAAAGAATCTGGAAGGGTCACTTAAAGGCACGCGAAAAAAATTAGGTGCCAAGGTCTTGAATAAATGGATGTCAAAGGTTAAATTTGGTAACGTTGCTAAATCAGAAAACAAAACTAATATGCAAAAGTTTAGTAATATTGTAAAGGCTGCACAATTAGATAAATCAAAACACAAAGTAAATCCAAATCAAATTGAGCCATTTAATAATGGTAATGCAAGTAGCCAAATGTCAGATGCCGGAACTTCTGATAAAAATGATTTTTCTTCAAACCCGACATATCAACGTAATTTGTCCTCAATTGATGAAAAGACCGAATTCTCGGGGAATGACAGTAATGTTTGAGATTTTTTTCTATGCACACAGTAAATATCACGTGTTGATAATATATGCTATTTCGGAGATAATATCAATGTTTTTTTACCAGTTCGAATAAAATGGATATCCCATGTGCAAAGCTATAGTGCAAACGCAAACCAGATTTTAGGTAATGTTTAAGTTGACTTCAAAAGGTTTGTTTCTCGCTTGAATGTTGCCCGAAAGAAGTCAACCAACCAAACTGTCATATTTTAAAGTACGATTTGGTTATTTCAGAATTTTATTTTGTGACGATGTAACTATTGTATGAGAACTAATATCTATGAAGTTTGCAGAATGTAGAAGCCTAGCTATGAATCAAATTGTAATTTTTATTGTGTTGAAATTTGTGTGATTGTTTTTTCCAGAATGGTGTTAGAGACATAAAACTGTTACTGTTTATTATTTTTTATTTATCTTTTTTCAGTTTGAATGCGAATCTTTCATTTCAGTTATTACTGTTTTTCATTAGGAGAGAAAATATAATTTATATGATGCTGTAGGGGATCGACACCGAAATAAAAATCCTTAAAAAAATATTATCCCTGATAAAGGATATGTGGGCTGAATGCATGTATATTGAATAAAGATATCATGGAGATATTCAAATCACACGATTTTAACGGAAACAAGTGTCCAACTTTCGTTTTCTTTTACGAGAGTTTCAGTGGGAAAGCTAGGAAGGAGCTGGCACATGAAAAAACTGTTTTCAAAAATCTATTGGTATTTTTTAATCACAAACACATATCGTCTTCGAGATTAAGTTTTGTTTTTGATTTATGACTAAGATTTTAGATAGAAAGCACTAGAAAATATGAAATATTGGGAGATAACTCATTGATTTGTACAAAATTTCGTTCCTTTGTTCAGAAATTAAATAACATATCTTGGACTATCCTCAGTAGAAACGGAAAATGTTTTTTTGTTTGGACATTCGTACAGCGATGGAAACGTTCAACATTCCCAAAATAGCGCTCATCGTGTGAATCGTGTGCGTTCATTGTGTAGACCGTTTGCGTTCATCGTGTAAATCGTGTGCACTCATCGTGTATCGTGTATCGTGTAACGTGTAACGGTCATTGCGTGTATCGTGTAACGTGCGTTTACTCGTTTCATTTAAATTCCGCATTTTATAGATAGGCTTGCCAGTTTTCTGCACAACACAGTTGTTAATTTTATTTCTATTTTTTTTTAAATTCGAAACATACCCTTTTTCCAACCGACGATTTTACAAGCAAGAAAATAAAGAAAATTATCAGATTAAGTATCAGTGGCGATTTTTTGT
Source organism: Modiolus philippinarum (assembly GCA_002080025.1). Lineage (NCBI taxonomy): Eukaryota > Metazoa > Mollusca > Bivalvia > Mytilida > Modiolidae > Modiolus > Modiolus philippinarum. The sequence continues at coordinate 155,247 of MJUU01062143.1, forward strand.
CACAAAAACATTTATTGTTAAGAATGCAAACCTTTATTTAATCAACTTAAAATATTCAATTTTAACAACGCAGGTTGTTCGATATAGTAGAACAACATAAGTCTTATCAGAACTTATTATATCTACGGTTAAATCATAGGACTTTTTAGTATTGCGGGCATAATATAAAATAGAGAAAATTGCCCTTTCGTATATATGTATGGTTAAATTATATGAAGTTTTAGTATTGAAAAGACCGATATAATATGAAGTAGAGAAAAAGTGCCCTTTCTTCTATATTTATGGTTAAATAATATGAAGTTTTAGTATTGCGGACACCGGTATAACATAAAATAGAGAAAAAGTGCCCTTTCTTTTATATTTATTGTTAAATTATATGAAGTTTTAGTATTTAGGGCACCGGTATAATATAAAATAGAGAATCAGTGCCCTTTCTATTATATTTATGGTTAAATTATATGAAGTTTTAGTATTGCGGACACCGGTATAATATAAAACAGAGAAATAGTGCCCTTTCTTCTATATTTATGGTTAAATTATATGAAGTTCTAGTATTGCGGACACCAGTACAATATAAAAAAGAGAAAAAGTGCTCTTTCATTTATATTTATGGTTAAATTATATGAAGTTTTAGTATTGCAGACACCGGAATAATATAAAATAGAGAAAATGTATCCTATCTTCTATATATATGGTTAAGTTATATGAAGTTTTAGTATTGTGGACACCGGTATAATATAAAAAAGAGAAAAAGTGCCCTTTCTTTTATATTTATTGTTAAATTATATGGAGTTTTAGTATCGCGGATTATGGTATAATATAAAATAGAGAAAAAGTGCCATTTCTTTTATATTTATGATTAAATTATTGGAAGTTTTAGTATTGCGAACACTGGTATATTATAAAATAGAGAAAAAGTGCCCTTTCTTTAATATTTATGGTTAAATTATATGAAGTTTTAGTATTGCGGACACCGGTATAATATATAATAGAGTAAAAGTACCCTTCGTTTTATATTAATGGTTAAATTATATAAAGTTTTAGTATTGCGGACACCGGTATAATATAAATTAGATAAAAAATTCCCTTTCTTTTATATTTATGGTTAAATTATTGGAAATTTTAGTATTGCGAACACTGGTATAATATAAAATAGAGAAAAACTGCCCTTGGTTAAATTATATGCAATTTTAGTATTGCGGACACAGTTATAATATAAAATAGAAAACAAGTGCCCTTTGTTTTATATTTATGGTTAAATTATATGAAGTTTTAGTATTGCAGACACCAGTATGATATAAAATAGAGAAAATGTGCCCTTTCTTTTATATTTATGGCTAAATTATATGAAGTTTTAGTATTGCTGACACGG
>MJUU01062147.1:6441-18330 GCA_002080025.1 Modiolus philippinarum
TTTGGTTTAGCTGCTTTGGTTTTGAAGACCTTCTTAGGCTTAACACTCTTAGCCTTGCCTAGTTATTCTACTTCTCACATGCCGAGCTTTTCATATCGTTTTAGCATCAAAGGAACATATCGATACTTTCATGGGTGATTTGATAAGACAATAGCAAATTGGCGTGAAGGATAACTGCCATAGAAACGACATCTCTAAACTTAATGATAAATTTTCCAGCTTGGCCATAAAGTTTAAATTACAAGTTGAAAGGAAAGTTATTATCACCGAAAAATTGGAAAACCGAACCTTTTGAACGAGAAAAGCTCGGCATGAAATTTGCTTCAGTGGTTTCAGAGGAGAAGATGAAAGTGAGATTCCCCATAGGTGACAATGTTAAACTAATTTTCCCATAGGGTCCAATTTTAAACTTTGTCCCATGCTGACGGCCATGTTTTTTATCGGATCAAAACAAACTGAGCAATCTTTGATAAGGACCTTCAGTACATCAATTATGTAAAGTTTAATTGGATTTGCTTCAGCTTTTTCAGAGGAAAAGATGAAAATGTGCTTTTTCCCATTTGTTCCAATGTTTAAGTTCTGCGCTGGCAGCCATGTTTTTGTCGGATCGGAACGAAATGATCATTCGTTGTAAAGGGCCTTCCAAACATCATTCCTGTAAAGTTTGGTTAAATTTGCTGCTGTGATTTTCCCATATGGTCCAATGTTAAACGATTTTCCGTGCTGGTGGCCATGTTTTTTTTTTATCAGATCGGAAAAAATGAGCAATCTTTGTAAAAGATCATCCATCATGATTCCTGTAAAGTTTGATTGAATTTGCTTCAGTAGTGTCAGAGGAGAAGATGGAAATGTGAAAAGTTTAACGGATGGACGGCGAAAATATGTCGAAAGTATTTAACGCTCCTGCCTTGTTACAGACATTTCAAAAGAAACGATGGGTTAAACCGGTTTTGGGGTGCACAAAACATCCCCTATTGTTGCAGCAGTGTCCTGTAGCAACTTGACAACAATTGCTATTGAAAGATCATGGACCGTTAAAGAAATGATCATCCCAGTACTAAGTAAAACAAGATGTGTTTTGTGAAACACTTATGCCCCCGAGTAAAAGTAAAGAAGACACATTTAGCAACTTTGAACAATGATGTCATTCTGACAAAATAATTTGTAGAAATAAATTCTGATATCAACTGAAAAGTTAAATCACATCAAATGATGATTGCAATTGGATGCAGACACAAAAGTCACCCAAATGAACCCTTCCAATCATTATCCAAGCATTATTAAGAAAACAATCCCCCCCCTTTGGAACATTTATAGTCAACTCATTGTGTTCTGTCTATCAGTGTTATCAGTACTTTGATTACACTAGGGATCATTAATATAGGTTCCCCAAAAATGGAGGAATACACAGAAGAGAAGAAATGAAATCATAGATATTTTAGTAACATTCCTCATCATTGATATATATATAATACATATATAAATACCTGTAAAACAAAAGTGAATAAATGAATAAAATATGCTGAATGATTTAAAAAAATCTTTTTTACAAAAAAAATTCTATAGATATCAAGCATATTTCATCATAAATAAGTTTACTTTCTATATATATAAAATTAAACAAAATATAATTTCATTTTTCTGGTGAAATTTTACCGGACAGTCACATGCTAAGGTCAAGGTCACGAGGTCAAATATTCTGGTACTAACTGAAAGGGTTCTCCACAAGGAATACACATGCAAACTATGAAAGCCCTATCTCTTACAATTCAAAATATATGCTCAATGTAAAAGTTTTTATGCAGTTGTTCACAGGCCAAGTTCAAGGTCAGCTATTCTAGTACCAAATGAAAGGTCTTGCCACAAGGAATGCACATGCAAAATACGAAAGCCGTATCACTTACCATTCAAAAGATATACCCAATGTTAAAGTTTTTTTGTGGACAAACAGACAGACAGACCAAAAACTATATGCCCCCCGAATCTTCGATTCACGGGGCATAACAAGAGCTGTCACCGAATGGCAACCAGTGATACCCCCACTCACTGAATCCTGAATAGATATGGCAAGTGCAAATTTAAGTGTGTGTGGACACAATACAGGTTTTGGAAACAATGACATAATCCTCAAGAGTAAACAGAATGTAATAACCAACTAATCATATAGACGCTGCATACCAATTTTGAAATCAATCCCTCATTTAGAAGCTGAGAAAACTGCAACAAAAAAAATGTTTCGCTATATTTCGTAACTTATTCCACATTTCGTAAAACAAGAAGTACACATCCGAAAGAACTCCAAATAGGACGTTCCTTACAACTAATCATATAGAGGCTGCATACCAATGTTGAAATCAATCCCTTATATAGAAGCTGAGAAAACTGCGACGAAAAATTTATGTTTTGCTACATTTCGTAACAAAGTTCACATTTCTTTAAACAGGAAGTACACATCTGACACGGCTCAAAATAAGACGTTCCTTACAACTAAACATATAGCGCCCGATACAAATTTTGAAACCAACCCCATTTATAGAAGCTAAGAAAACCGTGACGAAAAATTCATATTTCACTACATTTCGTCACAAAGTCCACATTTCGTTAAACAGGAAGTACACATCTGACACGACTCAAAATAGGACGTTCCTAACATGTACAACTAACCAGATAGAGGCTGCATACCAATTTTGAAATCAACTCCTTTTATAGACGCTGAGAAAACTGCGACGAAAAATTTATGTTTAACTACATTTCGTTACTAAGTCCACATTTCGTTAAACAGGACAAGACTCAAAATAGGACGTTCCTTACAACTAATCATACTAATCATATTGAGGCTGCATACCAATTTTGAAAGCAACCCCTCTGATAGCAGCTGAGAAAACTTCGACGAAAAATTCATGTTTCACTCCATTTCGTAACTAAGTCCACATTTCGTTGAACACGAAGTATACATCCGACAGAACTCAAAATAGGAAGTTCCTTCAAACACAACACACAGAGGCTACATACCAATCCCTCTACTAAAAGCTAAGAAAATTGTGACAGAAATAAATTTTGGGGCGAACGGACGGACGGACGGACAGACAAGGTGGATGCAGTATACTCCACTCTCTAACGAGTGGGGGTATAATAGAATATTGAATCTGAGTTCGGACCGAAACTTCATTTTTTTCTTAAAGGGACTGATATCTTTTAAAGAACTTTTTAATGATACTATGAGACTTTCATATATTTTTCCATATCGGATTTCAAGGCATTACGAGACTCCCTCCGCTTCCCTTGTTCCTTCGGTATTCTACTGCCGTTGTTTCCCCCCAAGAAGAAAATTTGAGCAGGGGTACCCCTTTTAAATAAGTTTATAAATTTTGCTGAAATCAAAATATTACAAACAGAAGAAAGCTCGTTTTTCTTAAAAATTATAGGTTTCTTGCTTGGTTTATATGTCAACCAAATGCACTATTAACCTTTACATCCAATTTCATACCTTGTTTCAAAAAAAAAAATTGAGGCAGGGGTTCCGTTTATTACCTAAGTAATACATATAGTTATAATAAAGTTACAACAATTAACAATTATCAACAGTACTACGATTTTCTCAAAATACTAAGTTTTCTGGCACGTTTCCATGGCAACCATAGCTATTTTGGAATTTCCCCACACATTACAATCATTTAAAACCAGCTTCCAAAAAAAAAAATTAAGCAGGGGTTCCCCTTATAATCTAAGTAATACATATTGCTGTAATCAAAATACTATTATCAACAGAAACTACTATTTTCCCAAAATTTCCAATGTTTTGGTATGGTTTCATTGGCAACGGTAGTTATTTTGAAATTTCCAATGCTGTGGAACCCTTCATTACATATATCTCAACTTTCCTATGAAGTTTCATGGAGCTAGTCTTTAGAATTTTTGAGTAACAGTGAAGAATATGATGAAAATCATTCAAAAGAGAATTTTTGAAGCTGTGATTAATAAGGCGATCACGGAGGAAACTATGTCTTATGAGAAAGTCTGTATAATTTGTGCTATCTGTCGCATAACTTATCCATGTGAAGCATACACTCCGCAAGTCAGGGTACTCGAACAAAAAAATTAAATGTTCGAATTCAACGAATTAAACGGTGCAAAAAGATAGTTATCTACTTCCATAATAAGAAATTAAACTTGTAATATAAAGAAAAATTATATTAAGGATTAATTAACATAATTAAAAAATTATAATTTGTCCACTTCCGGTTTGTGTTTTCTTCACATTTAACTGGTTCAAAATATTTATCTATTTGGAGTTACGGCGCTTTAGGGAACAAGGAAGGAATTCATTTCCCATTGCCCACAATGCTAATATATTGCAGATTTATAGTACTTTCTAACAATGATCAGATCAAAAACTATTCTTGCTGTTCAAGAACTTTTATTGGCACTTCTAAAAATAAAAAGTTAGTATATGCATGACCGCCTTCCTTTTGGGCTATTTATAGAATAGTGGGGATACCCCCTATAAAGTTCACAATGTCTGCATAGAATGTGAAAAAATCCATCTTTTTAAAAAAATCACCAAAAATTACTGTGAAGTGCTAAACATTTTCTAATTATTTCTTGAAAGACTACAAAGAGTAAATGACATGAAAATGTGAAAGACTTGGTAAATTTACATCTTATCATGCAGCACAGCCAATCCTTACTTTACTTATCATTCAATTCCTTGGGTACACAGATAAACAAACTGGTTCCCTTACTGAATTCCTTCCTTTTTACCTTTAGTCACTAGTTAAGATAAAATACGACAAAAATTCAAGAAAACTGCAAAAACAAGTAAAAGTTAAAATTGCCGTCCACCTACGTGCATTCATGGATCTATTTGAAACTTTGCAGTTGAAAAGTATAGGTTGTAATTTAAATACAACACTTAACGTGCGTTTTCATGCACCATGCCATTATTATGTATTTGTGCAAAGAAAATTGATAAATCATTAAACTTTGCTTACAAAAGTGTTCGTTGGAGTTCCTACGTAAGTAGGAGAAGCTGGAATATTAGTCATAACTTCATATCTTGATTCCATGGGTCACTAGGGTCACTTTAGGTGGAACTGGGTACAAACTTGCCGCCAATCCTATTCTTATATAATGATCTTAAAACAAGATTAAAAATGCTGAATGTAAGAATGGATAGTAACAATGTGTAAAACGGTCGAAGTAAACCAACAATTTCGCCACATGAACTCACTTACTCATCGGCTAGTATGAAAAGTTGATTAATTACTGCAACCAGCATAAATTCCGGTCATTTCATTAATTTTTAATGGCTTTCTTGTTGCGATGGAGACATATAACAACGGATTTTTGAATACCCATATCACTCAATTCACCATATTTTCCATTTAGTGTAAAATCGTGAATTATACATCAAGGTCATAACCTATTTGTAAAATATGACACTGTCCGTTTATCAAAGTTGACTTTGAAATTAGGGAATGTGTAGTTAAATCAATGTAATAAACATTGAATGGATTTGGAGTGAATGCATATGAGACAAAGTCTCTACAAATGCACGGTTTACCCAAGCAAAGGAACACGCTAATATTGATGTACTATATCTTGAAGTCACCATGAACCCTTCATCAATTAACTGTTCTCATTATTCAAAGTAACCTTTGCATACATTCTTTTTTTGTGTCGTTCCTTTCATAAATGTTTCGAAAATTTTGTAAAGATCTCGATTTTTTCTTAAAAAGTTGCTTAAAACGAAGTTTGCGGGAAAAGTTGCCGTAAGAACTTCAAATTTAACATTATTTTGATTTTTTTTATTTCGTCTTTGCATCTTCAGGATACCTTCAGCCAATCATATTTTTCTCAGCCTCCTTATCTCCGATGTGAGCATTTAAACCAATTCAAAAACATGCATGTAATTTTGGCATATTGATTTGACATGAGTCTATTTATGAGCTCCTTGTGACTTTTGATGACATCGTTCAGAATTCTTTTTTTGACAGATTAGCTGTCATGCACCTTCTTTTTCAATGTATAATAAAATTTTTCAGCTACTGGTTCATAAATTGATATCATGATATTTTTTAAGTTGATATCGTTTCTTTTTGTTGCTAGTATATATAGAGAGAAAACATCGGAATATTTTCACCGACTCCACAATGAAGGAGAAACAAACCAAGTCTTAAATAAACAATGCAAGGATATGGTGTAGATGCACATGAGATAAAATCTCTACAAATACAAATACATGGTATAACCAAGCAAAAGAACGTTTTATTGTTGTTCTACATCTTGAAGTCACCCTGAGGCCTCATAGTAATTTCAATGCGGCCCTCAGCACCGATTTGAGCGGAATCCTTTGCTTAATGTCGAACAATGCTATATCTATGTCTTTTCTGGTCATGAAGAAAGATCATCAACAAACATTAATTAAACAGGCAAAGTGCTTTTACAATCACTGTCATCCGTTGCCCGACATAAGCCCAGTGGACAATTACAAACTAGAACTGTTGGCAAAGCCAGACTAATACACCCTCACCAAGGCATGTCATTTTGAAATTTTGACCTTCAGCCACATGGTAATTGGAAAGTAAATTTAACAGAAATAAAGCCTGTCAGAACTGAAGTTGCAGGTTTTATTCCAATCAGTTCATATCTGCTACTTCATTTCACGGGTAATACATATTCGATGGATACAGAGATGATTTAACCAAGCTTTAGACACAAAAAAATCAACAAGGATTTATCATCATTTAGGTCAAAGGTCAAAGTCAACGTCACAGTGACCTAAATTTAGTACGCGACACATCGTCTTCCCATGATGCATTCACACACCAAGTTTGATAATCCTAGGTACTACGGTACAAAAGTTTTGCTCCGGACACGAAATGCACATGGTTTTACTATCATAAAGGTCAAAGGTCAAAGTCAAGGTCACAGTGACCTAAATTTGGTACGCGACAAATCGCCTTCCCATGATGCTTCCACACCCCAAGTTTGATAATCCTAGGTACTACGGTACAAAAGGTCTGCTCCAGACACGAAATGCACATGGTTTTACTATCATAAAGGTCAAAGGTCAAAGTCAAGGTCATAATGACGTAAATTCGGTATGCGACACATCGCCTTCCCATGATGCATCCACACACCAAGTTTGATAATTCTAGGTACTAGGGTACAAACGTTCTGCTCCGGACACAAAAGCAAATTGTTTTACTATAATAAAAGTCAAAGGTCAAAGTCAAGGTCACGGTGACCTAAATTTGGTACGCGACAAATTTGCTTTTCCATGATGCATCCACATACCAAGTTTGATAATCCTAGGTGCTACGGTACAAAAATTCTGCAAAGGACACGAAATGCACATGGTTTTACTATAATAAGGGTCAAAAGTCAAAGTCAAGGTCACAGTGACGTAAATTTTGGTACGCTGCACATCGCCTTCCCATGATGCATCCGCACACAAAGTTTGATAATCCTAGATGCTACAGAACAAAAGTTCTGCTCCGGACACGAAATGCATATGGTTTTACTATCATTAAGGTCAAAGTAAAGGTCACAGTTGTGTGAAGCGACACATCGCCTTCCAATGATGCATCCTCACACCAAGTTTGATAATCCTAGGTGCTACGGTACAAAAGTTCTGCTCCGAACACGAAATGCACATGGTTTTACTATCATTAAGGTCAAAGATCAAAGTCAAGGTCATAGTGACGTAAATTCGGTATGTGACACATTGCCTTCCCATGATGCATCCACACACCAAGTTTGATAATCCTAGGTACTACGATTAAATACAAAAGTACTGCTCCAGACACAAAATGCACATGGTTTTACTTTTATAAAGGTCAAAGGTCAAAGTCAAGGTCACGGTGACCTAAATTTGGTGGGCGACACATCGCTTTCCCATGATGCATCCATATACCAAGTTTGATAATCCTAGGTGCTACGGTACAAAAGTTCTGCCCCGGACACGAAATGCACATGGTTTTACTGTCATAAAGGTCAAAGGTCAAAGTCAAGGTCACAGTGACGTAAATTTGGTACGCGACACATTGCCTTCCCATGATGCATCCACATCCAAGTTTGATAATCCTAGGTGCTACGGTACAAGAGTTCTGCTCCGGCCACGAAATGCACATGGTTTTTTTCTATCATAAGCTCAAAGGTCAAAGTCAAGGTCAAAGTAACCTAAATTTGGTATGCGACACATCGCCTTCTAATGATGCATCCACACACCAAGTTTGAAAGTTTGATAATCCTAGGTGCTACGGTACAAAAGTTCTGCTCCGGACACGAAAGGGGACGGACGGACAGACGGACAGACATGGTGATTCCTATATACCCTCACCCAAACTTCGTTTGCGGGAGGTATAAATATAGACAAAACAGGACACTCATCAAGTCGACTGTAAGTTTAATGTCAAGTATGTTTTTACCCAGTTGATTTATCTGTTTTTTTATTATTTGAGAGGAAAATACACTCTAAGCTTGAAATGCAAACCTTTAAATTACTATTACATCTTAGATTACAAACCCTTTCACCTGTATCTGAATCGCAAATGCTTGTATAACTTACAGATATAACCAGAATAAATTGAACAGTAATCAAAATTTCCGTTGCTTTCTTCAAGGAAAGACTTTACACATTCTGGTAGTGAAAAATATGATTCTAGGTTACCTAATATTGGAAGATTTTTTATACGACTGTGTTCGTTATACAATTGGTCTATTTGTGACCATATAACTGAAAACAGTCATGCAATACATAGCAGGCATATTCTAAAAGAGGATTAATACACATGTTCATGCCAAGCTTTCTTGCGATTGACTCGATGAGTGTCCTGTGAAAATTCATATGTTGTCATCGAGTAAAATAAAATTTTGCCAATTATCTATGTTTGCTGTCGATCCCACATCCATGGTATGAAGAAAATAGACATTGATGGAGCGTTTGTTGACATCTATCAATAAATTCCGGTCATACCGGTGATAGCAGCCGTCTTGAACTTACTATGAGGTATGAGAAAACCTCATTGTTGAAGGTCTCATGGTGATATCAAGACACCGAACAACAATAAAAGCATTGTTCCATTGCTTGGTTCTATTATGTATTTGTAGAGACTTTGTCTCATGTGCATTTGATCCATATCATTTTATAGTTAATGTACATCTAAATTTTGTCTGTTGATAAATATTGAACGTGCGAAATTTCTGCAAACTTAAAATATCACCATTATGCAAATGAATTAAAATATAAAACTTTAATTAACACGTTCTTTACCCGCTTTACAAACACTACACAATGTTTTTTTTTTCAAAAATCATATAATAGTATGGACTTAAAGTCTTTGTCTGTGCGCTTGTTTGTTTGCCTATTTTTTCTCAATATGATTTGAACACTGAACATGCATTTTGAATCATTAGTCATAGAGCATTCATATTTTACATATGTGTTCTTTGTAACAAGACCCAAATATTTTACATCATGACCTTGACCTTGGCATGTCACCAACAAATTGATAAACTTAAGTTTTTACTATATCTCTGTATATGTAAGAACATGATAATCCCCTTCTTCGTGAATAGTACGAGCGTTAGCGAGTACTTATCACGAAGATGGGGATAATTATGTTCTTATATATTAAGAATATTGTTAAGTACTCAAAAAATAATTACAATAGTCAAACATTATAGACACTCAATAGATAGACTTAATTTAACCAAATTTGACTTCACCCATGCATGCCATAATTGAAGTAATTAAGGTCTATAGAAAACTGTGAAGGTGATAAAACGGGTGTTATAAATGTAATTACATAGAGTTTTTCATTATGGAGTAGGAAGGTTTAGAGCTTACAGAATTTTAAAGAGACGATTTAGATATACTGACTTTTAGTTTTATACTATTATGAAACCTGAGGCTTTAAATGTGCTACAGTGGGTATATATTTTTTTTACATACATATTTTTGTGGTTGGTTTTGGGGGGGGGGTGATTTCCCGATTTGATCATCACAAGATCCTGATGGCAAGGACATAATTTGTGTACATATTACGTTTTTGATAACTTATTCTGCACAAAATTTTTAAAATATTTCCAAAAATGTGGTTTGAAACCCAAAACGCCATTTCTATCCCCTTAATCTATTATTGCTTTGTGTTTATCTGAATTATACTGAATAGTCAATTTATTGTTTGAAAATATTATAATACAGACTTTCATGTGAATCCTTCATGTTTTACAGATAATGCTTTACAATCCAAGCCGTTTTAAGCTATTGACCCTAACATGTAAAACACAATAGATAATCCTTTAGTAAGAACATGATTTCTTATGTTCTTCACAAATAAGACAGCTGAAATCCTGTTATCTGATTGGTCGAGAGTTTCCTAACTATATTCTTATTAATGGTAAGTGCGCACTTTTTACTTGCAAGGCCTTTTAGCTGGTACTAGATTATATTACTTCGTGACCTTAACCTTGTAATGTAATTTTTAGTATTTGTTGTATATTGTAAATTGTAAGTTTTTGGGCTTTCATATTTTATAAGTTTATTTTTACTGTCAAGGCCTTGTAGGAGGTACAAAAATATTTGACCTGGTAACGTTGACCTTGGCATGTGACTACACATATGATTTCAACTATATTGTGAACATTACATTTTGTTGTGCATTTCTTATTCGATTTGACGTATCTCCCTTTGCCCGAATTAAAATTCTTATATCTTTCAATGTCATTGTATTATGACCGTTCCATCTAATTTAAACAATTATTGTGGAACAGTTTATTTTTAATACAGAAACAATAAACTCCTCAATGACAACTGTTTTTGGATATCTACATAATTTGCTTTGAAAAGGATACTTTTTATGTTATTAATAAAAGTTATTCTCATACTCGGGTTCTCATTTTAACCGCTAAATCGGGATTGTTAGTGTTTCATAAAATACATCTTGATTTCTTAGTAAGTAATGTTCATGAGTCACATTAAATGTTGATTATCAGTATTTTTTCAATCTGTAAAATTACGATTGGTTGCAAAACTAATTCTAGGCAAACTACCTCTGAATGTTTTTATAATCTTTCTCTTATAAAAGAGAAAGGGAAAAAGAAAGTATCCTATAAAAAATGCTTAATTCCTTACTAGAGATGTTTCACATTTTGACGAAAGAGAACTTAAACGTACGGGGACTAGTTATTGCACAACATTAAAAATGCGAAAGTCAATTTAAAAATGCAAACACTTCCAATTACAATGTTGTGATTGTTTAAATAAATAATTATATAGGCAAAGTAGTCGAAAAATCTTCATTCTAAGCTATATTTCCTTCGTAAATCGCTACGTCTCGTTTCGTCGCTTTCGTGTGTACGTATGACTAACGAAAGAGACGAACGAAAGACATTCGAGTTGTCCTTCTTAAATTCAAAAATAGATCAATCAGGCATTTCTCATTATACCATTTGTAAAATAAATGTGAAGAAGTAACAGTTCGATTCCACAGTACAAAGTTCAAGAAATGATATTTAATTTGTGTTATATGCTGTACTTGAACTATATGACCATTAAACATCATAATATATTTTGAGCATTTTACACGCGATGGGGGGAGGGGGGGCTCCATAAATAAGAGATATGATTTTTTCTCTTTTCATTGTATCAGATCTATTAAATATTTTTAAATACCTGTTTAACAATGCTAATTGTGTCAGTTTGATGACCAAATACAATCAGGTCATTTTGAGACGTCCTCTAGTAACCATAACCTATCTATAATGCAATTTATTAAATGCATTTTCCTATCTTTTTACAGTGTTTGTCATATCCATTTCAAATTTTGCGGTGCAAAATTTGATATAAAAAGAATTATATGGACCTCATCGTATGCTATTTTA
>MJUU01062148.1:0-27751 GCA_002080025.1 Modiolus philippinarum
TACAACAAATAATGACAACATAATGGCATTGATATGAATATGTACACAAAAACAAAAGACGAAACTTAAAATATCAAGATCATATGATACAAAACATTATAGATAACCACATTCATGAGAACTTGAATATCAAAACACGACATGCAACATGAAATATGAACAAAAATACATGAACATGAACATAAAGTGATACAACATATGAAAACATAATATGATATGTTAAATATGAACACAAGCACAGTTCCAAATGTGAACTTTGACATCAAAACATAACACCAAACGTTATAACATCGACATAAAGTGACATAAAAGGTGATACATAATGACATTAATGTAAACTTTAACACAGAAACACACTATGAAAGGTAAAATATGAAAAGAAATACAACAAAATATAAAAACAAATGTGAACCTTCACATCAAAACACGAAACATAACGTTAAGTATGAACACTAACACAACAAAACATCAGACCTTAACCATATTCATGTTAACTGTTACATGAAAACTTAATATGATATGTTAAATATGAACATAAATGCAACAAAGTCGAAAAATAAATCTAAACTTATATATGAAAACACAACATGACACATAGAACATGAACATTATTACAACAAATTATGAAAACAAATCTGAACTTTACGCTAAAGACAATATGAAACGATAAATATAATACAAATACAACAAAGTTCGAAAATAAATCAAAACTTTGACATCAAAACATAATACCAAACATTGAAACATCAACATTCAACGACACAAAATATACAAACATATAAACTTTGATATGAATGTTAACAACAAGTGGACGACGAAATAAACATCAAGTGACACAAAATATGAAAACTAATTGATATTACAGACAATGTGAACAACAATTAGAAGCATTAATAGTAAAAGATCAACAGTAAATGATACAACATATATATGTGAACACCAAATACGAACTGATTGGACATTGAAAACAGAAATATTGAACAAACGTACAAACATTGACATGAATGTTTAAACCAAAATACGAAATACAACGTTAAGTATGAAGACAAACACAACAATGAATGACAACAAATGCAAACTTGAACACCAAAACACAATATGAAATGTAAAATATGAACACAAAAACAACAAATTATGAAAATAAATGTGAACTATTACATGAAAACATAACAAGATACATTAAACATGAACAATCACACAACAAAACATCATACCTTAACCATATTCATGTGAACTGTTACATGAAAACTTGATATGATATGTTAAATATGAACATAAATGCAACAAAGTTGAAAAATAAATCTGAACTTTACGCTAAAAACAATATGAAACGATAAATATGAAATCAAATGAAGCAAAGTTCGACAATAAATAAAAAATTTGACATCAAAACATAACACCAAACATTGAAATATCAAAATAATTACAACAAAATATGAAACTAAATATGAACTTTGACTCTACAGTGATACAAAACATTTAACTTAACGATATTCATATGAACTGTTACATGAAAACTTAACAAAAACGTTAAATGTAACCACAGATACAACAAATAATGAAAATAAATATAACAAAATATAAAAACAAATGAGAACCTTGACATCAAAACATGAAACAAAACGTTAAATATGAACACAAATACAACAAAAGCGAAAACTTATTGACATTTATGGAAATAAAACTTAAATAAACCATTAAAAAGTTGTAAAGAATGGGACAATCACATCAAAATATGAAATGTTATGTTAAATATGAACAATAAATGCCAGTAAAAATGATATAAAATCAACATTAGTGATACATTAGTAGCTAGTTTAAAGTATCTGGATGGTAAAAATGGCGATTTCATGGTATTAATTTAGTAAAAATGGTGATTTTAATCTGTGATTGTGATAGTTTAGCGGCGGCGGTGATGGTAGTGTCCATTGGTGGTGGCGGCGGCGGCGGCGGCGGCGGCAGCAGCAATTATACGTCATATATGACGCAGCAGCAGCAACAGCAGCAGCAAATATACCTGGTATATGACACAGCAGCAGCAGCAGCAGCAGCAGCAATTCAACCTGGTATATGACACAGCAGCAGCAGCAGCAGCAGCAGCAATTCTACCTGGTATATGGCGCTGCAGCAGCAGCAGCAGCAGCAAAAACCCGTAAAAAGGCCAATAAAGACCACGAAATTGCGATACATTCATCGAAAACACGATATGCAACATGAAATGTAAACACAATAACAACAAAATAGTAAAACTAAACGGTATTAATATAATCAAAAGGGAAATATAACATCAATTGTTTCTGATAAACGCAACAAAATACGAACTTGGGCTTCGAAACCATCAAGATAAAATGAAATAACGTAAAATCTCGTACTGAACCAGACTGCTTAAAGGTAACAATATCAACTTGACAATGTGACCAACCGATTGAAAAGCCTACACATACCCCGAATTCATATATGACATGACTAAATTATCAATAGTTTAGATAAAGACCGATCTAGGGCCGAATTAAGGCCGATCTTTGATTTCAAAAGCCGATATCATCAAAAATAGTACACGACAGCGCTACAACACCAACGCTAATGGCTTTAGAACTATAAAGATACCCCGAATCCATATACGATAGGTCTATAGTACGAATAGTATTGATTAAGGCCGAATTAGGGCCGACTAAGGCCGATCTTTAATTTCAAAGGGCCGATAACTTCACACAACTACGTTTTAGCACTTAACTACCTTGACTAATCGCTTTAGAAGTATAAAGATACATCAAATCCATGTATGTTATGACTATAGTACGAATAGTATTGATTTAGGCCGAATAAGGGCCGACTTAGGGCCGACTAAGGCCGATCTTTAATTTCAAAGGGCCGATATCTCCAAAACGGAAGGGTTTAGGCCTTAACTACCTATTCCAATCGCTTTAGAAAAATAAAGATACCCCGAATCGATATATGATATACCTATAGTAGAACGATTTCAAATTAAGGCCGACTTAGGGCCGTTTAGGGCCGATACCTCGTTCACACTCGGAGCTAGCGTTTTAAAACATGCACCAATCGATTAAGCGACCCCGATTTACCCTACTATGACATCACAAAGGCAAGAAAATACGCAAACAATACTCAAAAATTAAGGGTTACTCCAAGTAGTATATAGGTGGTTTTCCCGTTCTATAAATAGATTTTTAAGGGAATTCCCCTTTCTACCTTGCGCATACGCAGTCAAAACACTTCGTGTTCCGGTCACGTGACTTCGGCCATGTCATTTCCGGTCTACGTCACTTCCGGTGACGTCACTTCCTGCACCACCTCGACAAATACTAACCGAAAACCACCAATATACTACTTGGAGTAACCCTTAATTTTTGAGTATTGTTTGCGTATTTTCTTGCTTTTGTGATGTCATAGTAGGGTAAATCGGGGTCGCTTAATCGATTGGTGCATGTTTTAAAACGCTAGCTAGCCGAGTGTGAACGAGGTATCGGCCCCTAAACGGCCCTAAGTCGGCCTTAATTTGAAATCGTTCTACTATAGGTATATCATATATCGATTCGGGGTATCTTTATACTTCTAAAGCGATTGGAATAGGTAGTTAAGGCCTGCCCCTTCCGTTTTGGAGATATCGGCCCTTTGAAATTAAAGATCGGCCTTAGTTGGCCCTTATTCGGCCTTAATCAATACTATTCGTACTATAGTAATAACATACATGGATTTGATGTATCTTTATATTTCTAAAGCGATTAGTCAAGGTAGTTAAGTGCTAAAACGTAGTTGTGTGAAGTTATCGGCCCTTTGAAATTAAAGATCGGCCTTAGTCGGCCCTAATTCGGCTGTGCTGCTGTGTCATATACCAGGTTGAATTGCTGCTGCTGCTGCTGCTGCTGTGTCATATACCAGGAATATTTGCTGCTGTGCTGCTGCTGTGTCATATATGACTTATAATTGCTGCTGCCGCCGCCGCCGCCGCCGCCGCCACCACCAATGGACACTACCATCACCGCCGCCGCTAAACTATCACAATCACAGATTAAAATCACCATTTTTACTAAATTAATACCATGAAATCGCCATTTTTTCCATCCAGATACTTTAAACTAGCTACTAATGTATCACTAATGTTGATTTTATATCATTTATACTGGCATTTATTGTTCATATTTAACATAACATTTCATATTTTGATGTGATTGTCCCATTCTTTACAACTTTTTAATGGTTTATTTAAGTTTTGTTTCCATAAATGTCAATAAGTTTTCGCTTTTGGTTGTATTTGTGTTCATATTTAACGTTTTGTTTCATGTTTTGATGTCAAGGTTCTCATTTGTTTTTATATTTTGTTGTATTTATTTTCATTATTTGTTGTATCTGTGGTTACATTTAACGTTTTTGTTAAGTTTTCATGTAACAGTTCATATGAATATCGTTAAGTTAAATGTTTTGTATCACTTTAGAGTCAAAGTTCACATTTAGCTTCATATTTTGTTGTAATTATTTTGATATTTCAATGTTTGGTGTTATGTTTTGATGTCAAATTTTTGATTTATTGTCTAACTTTGCTTCATTTGTTTTCATATTTATCGTTTCATATTGTTTTTAGCGTAAAGTTCAGATTTATTTTTCAACTTTGTTGCATTTATGTTCATATTTAACATATCATATCAAGTTTTCATGTAACAGTTCACATGAATACGGTTAAAGTATGATGTTTTGTTGTGTTATTGTTCATGTTTAATGTATCTTGTTATGTTTTCATGTAATAGTTCACATTTATTTTTATAATTTGTTGTCTTTGTGTTCATATTTTACATTTCATATTGTGTTTTGGTGTTCAAGTTTGCATTTGTTGTCATTCATTGTTGTGTTTGTCTTCATACTTAACGTTGTATTTCGTATTTTGGTTTAAACATTCATGCCAATGTTTGTACGTTTGTTCAATATTTCTGTTTTCAATGTCCAATCAGTTCGTATTTGGTGTTTACATATATATGTTGTATCATTTACTGTTGATCTTTTACTATTAATGCTTCTAATTGTTGTTCACATTGTCTGTAATATCAACTAGTTTTCATATTTTGTGTAACTTGATGTTTATTTCGTCGTCCACTTGTTGTTAACATTCATATCAAAGTTTATATGTTTGTATGTTTTGTGTCGTTGAATGTTGATGTTTCAATGTTTGGTATTATGTTTTGATGTCAAAGTTTTGATTTTTTTCGAACTTTGTTGTATTTGCATTATATTTATCGTTTCATTTTGTCTTTAGCGTAAAGTTCAGATTTGTTTTCATAATTTGTTGTAATAATGTTCATGTTTTATGTGTCATGTTGTGTTTTCATATATAAGTTTAGATTTATTTTTCGACTTTGTTGCATTTATGTTCATATTTATCATATCATATTAAGTTTTCATGTAACAGTTAACATGAATATGGTTAAGGTATGATGTTTTGTTGTGTTAGTGTTCATGCTTAACGTTATGTTTCGTGTTTTGATGTGAAGGTTCACATTTGTTTTTATATTTTGTTGTATTTCTTTTCATATTTTTACGTTTCATAGTATGTTTCTGTGTTAAAGTTTACATTAATGTCATTATGTATCACCTTTTATGTCACTTTATAACGTTTGGTGTTATGTTTTGATGTCAAAGTTCACATTTGGAACTGTGCTTGTGTTCATATTTAACATATCATATTATGTTTTCATATGTTGTATCACTTTACGTTCATGTTTTAACATTAATGCATGTATTTTTGTTCATATTTCATGTTGCATGTTGTGTTTTGATATTCAAGTTCTCATGAATGTGGTTAATCTATAATGTTTTGTATCATATGATCTTGATATTTTTGATATCTTTTGTTTATGTGTACATATTCATATCAATGCCATTATGTTGTCATTATTTGTTGTACCTATGGTCACATTTAACGTTTTATGTTAAGTTTTCATGTAACAGTTCTTTTAATGTCGTTTAATTTTGATATTTCAATGTTTCTGATTATATTTTTGTTCATATCAATGTTAATGTTTACATGTTTTAATATCACTTTATAGTCGTAGTTAACTGTATGATTATGATTTGGTGTTCATATTCGTATCAATGTTGATATGTTTAATGTTCATAGTTCAATGTTTCTATTCGTATTTGGTGTTCACATTCATATGTTGTATCATTTAATGTTGATCTTTTAACATCGATGCTTGTATTTGTTGATATATAAACGTTTCTGTTTATATTTGTTGTTCACATCAGTATGTTTTCATATGTTGTTACAATTCAAGTAATCTTTTATCATTGATACTTTTATATTTAGTTCATTTTGTCTCCAGTGCCAATTTGTTTTCATATGTTGTGTCACTTCTCGTTGATGTTCAATCTTTTTTATTTGTATTTGTTGTTCATATTTCCCTTATTATCAATTTATTTTCATAGTTATGGATAACGTTATGTTCATATCAATGTCATTGATGTTTTGTGTCAGTTCATAGTCATAGACGTTTCATTATGTGTTTTCAATGAATTATAATATCCATCAATATGGTTAGTGTAACAGATCTTATAAGGGTAAGGGTTATACATAAGGGCTAGGTTACTGTTATATACATTTAGGTTATGGTAACTGTTATACGCATAAGGGTTAGTGTCATATGCATTAGGGTAGGGTTATATACATAAGAGTTGCTGTTCTATACATAAGGGTTGATGTTCTATATATAAGGGTTAGGGTTATGTACATATGGGTTAGAGTTACTGTTATAAATATAAGGGATACTGTTATTACACAAGTGTTAGGGTTACTGTTATATACATAAGGGTAACTATTGTATACATAAGGGTTAGGGTTACTGTCATGTATTTAGATTAGGGTTATGACTATTGCTATATACATCAGTGGTAATGTTACTGTTATAGGGTTAGGGTTAATGTTTGAAGTGAAGGTTAGGGTTACTGTTCTATATATAAGGGTTAGGGTTACTGTTATATACAATAGCGTTAGGGTTATATACGTAAGGGTTAGTGTTATTTACACAAGGGTTAGTGTTATTACATAAGTGTTAAAGTTAGAGTTATATAAAGAGGGTTAGGGTTATACATAAGGGTTAATGTTATAAACATTAGGGTTAGGGTTATATACGTAAAGGGTAGTGTTATTTGCATAAGGGTTAGTGTTATTACATAAGTGTTAGGGTTAGAGTTATATAAAGAGGGTTAGGGTTATGAATAAGGGTTAATGTTATAAACATTAGGGTTAGGGTTACTGTTATATACATTAGCGTTATTGTTATATACATAATGGTTACTGTTATATACATTAAGGTTACTGTTATATGCATTAAGGTTACTGTTATATACAGAAAGGTTACCGCTATTATATAAAGATAAGGGTTATATACATTAGTGTTACTGGTACATAAGGGTAGGGTTGTATACACAAGGGTTAGGGTTACTGTAATTGCAAAATGGTTACTGTGATATACATAAGGGTTAGGGTTACATAAGGTTAGGGTTATTTACATCAGGGTTATGGTTAATATTATTACATAAGGGTAACGGTTATATACATAAGGGTTATACATAAGGGTTATTGTTATCTACATAAGGGTTAGGGTTATATACATAGGGTTATCTACATAAGGGTTAGGGTTATACATAAGGTCACTGTTATATACAATAGTGTTAGGGTAACCGTTATAACCATTAGTGTTACCGATACTGTTAAATACATTAGCGTTACAGTTACTGGTTACTGTTATATACATAAGGGTTAGGGTTATAACATAAGGGTTAGGTTACTGAAATATACATTAGGGTTAAAGTTACATTGTATATACATAAGAGTTATTGTTATCTACATTAGGGATATATATATATATATAAGGGTTAGGGTTATACACTTAAGAGTTAGGGCTATTATTATATGCATTAGGGTTACTGTTATTACATAAGGGTTAATGTTACATACATAAGGGTAAGGGTTATATACATAAGTGTTACTGTTACATAAGGTTAGGGTTGTATGCATAAGGGTTAGAGTTACTGATATTGCATAATGGTTACTGTGATATACATAAGGGTTAGGGTTAATGTTATTACATAATGGTTACTGTGATATACATAAGGGTTAGGGTTACATAAGGTTAGGTTATGTGCATAAGGGTTAGGTTACTGAAATATAAATTAGGGTTATAGTTAAATACATAAGGGTAAGGGTTATACATAAGGGTAAGGGTTATACATAAGGATTATTGTTATCTACATAAAGGTTTATATACATAGGGTTATCTACATAAGGGTTAGGGTTATACATAAGGTCACTGTTATATACAATAGTGTTAGGGTAACCGTTATAAACATTAGTGTTACGGATACTGTTAAATACATTAGCGTTACAGTTACTGGTTACTGTTATATACATTAAGGTTATGGTTACTGTTATATACATAAGGGTTAGTGTCATATACATTAGGGTAGGATTATATACATAAGGGTTGCTGTTCTATACATAAGGGTTGCTGTTCTATATATAAGGGTTAGGGTTACTGTTATTGCATAATGGTTACTGTGATATACATTAGGTTTAGGGTTACTGTTAATTAAATAGGGATTAGGGTTAGTGTTATATACATAAGGGTAAGGGTTATTGCTATTTACATTGTGGTTAGGGTTAAGACATTCATTAGGATAAGGGTAACTGTTATATACATTAGTGTTAGGGTAAATATATTATGGATATGCCTAGGATTAGGTTTCGGGTTTAAGGCAAAGGGTAAAATTAGGGTTAAGGGCAATACTAGGAGACCTGATTCGCATATCTAACACATTTGCATATGATTTAGGACAAGACCGAAGACAACACCATGGACAGGTGAGGCCAAAGTCAAAGGCGAAACATACGGGACGAGACCAAAAACCAATGAAATACTATTAATACATAGACACCTCGTCAAATGTAAACCCAATGAAATATTACTTATATTTAAGCACCTCGTCAAATGAGACCCCGACAAAATACTAATACATTTTAGCACCTAGTCCAATGAAAACCAATGAAATATACTATCAATACATATGAACCTCGTCAGCGCCTCGTCAAATGAAAACCCAATAAGATATACCATTGAAATATACTATTAATACATAAGCACCTCGTCAAATGAGATCCCAGTTAATGAAAAACAACAAGGTCACTAAGGAAGCCTTATTGAGAATGCCCTATTAGCACTTCGTCAGGACCTCGTTTAAAAAAACTATTAAAACATTAGCACCTCGTCAGATGAGAACCCAATGAAATTCTATTAATATATAGGCATCTGGACAAGTGAAAACCTAATAAAATACTACTACTACATTAGCACCTCGTCAAATAAGACCCCAATGCAATACTATTGAAATATGCTATTAATACATAAGCACCTCGTCTAACGAGAGCCCAATTAAATATTATATTAGCACATTAGCACTTGAATAGGCGAGATCAAAGCTAAAAGCGAGACACATGTTCCGAGACCAAAGGGCCGATGACATTCTAACAGTAGATCTGCACCTCGTCGCACCTAGTCAGCACATCGTCCATTGAGAATCCTTTAATATAGTATTATTACGGTAGCACCTCGTTGCACCTCGTCGGGCACCTCGTCAAATGAGAACTGAACGGTCCTTATATACTACTGTTATCTCGACTTCAAAATTAGTATGTTTATCAAATTCTAAAGAGCTCTTTCACTGTGATATCGTGCTGAAATGTGTTTTGCAGTACCTACCCATCTAACACAAACCATTTTCGAAATATTTTATTGGAGGTTTATCGGTGGTTCGTCAAAACATTTCATTGAAACGTTTTAAAAATATTTTGAAAACTTTTTTATCTTTTTTAAAAACATTTCGAAAACATTTTTAAAATGTTTAAACGAAATATGCTGACAAACATTTCTTTAAAAACTTTTAGTAAAACATTTTTATAATGTTTTATTAACATTTTAACATAAAGTTTTAGACTTATTTTAGGTAACATTTTTCACAACATATCTAAAACATTATAAAATCATCACACCATGTTTTTAATCTGTCACACCGCTACATTATAACGAAACGTTATAAATCCATTGGCACTTATGTTAAGTTAAAACATTTTCATAAAACATTTTAACTGTAATTTTACTTCTTTCGAATTACCAGTAACCGATTTTACAATAGTGTTGAATGGCATGTTAATAATTATAAACACTTAAAGACACTTTTTGTACCTCTTTTTTAAATGTTTTGGCCTAAATATTTCAAGGAAACGTTCTTAAAACATTACAAGGAAACATTTTAATCTCATCAAAATAGAACATTTTGATGAAACATTTTACGAATATTATGTTTATGTTTTATTTGGGTAACTGGCATAACATCTTTGACAAACAGTTTCAAATAATCAAATAAGAATTAAAACATTGCCAGCTAGTCTCTTTTAAAACGACAAATATGATAAAAACAGATCTGTTAAAAAGTGAATTTGCCGATAAAAAATTCTATGGTTTGTAATATGTGCTTATATCAGTAAATAAATTATTTTTTTTTTGTGTTGAAAACAAGGACGTATATTTGAATATTTCAATATACGTCCTTGTGAAAACATATTAAAAAACGTGACTGTAAATATTTTTTTGGACAATCAACCCATTAAAATAATTGAATTGCAAGCATTTACTATAAAATTTGCATATTTAATTTGACTTAAATTTAATACCAATTAATTAATTATGTCGATATTTTCTGAAGCTCGTATAAAATTGACTGATAAGAGAAAGATAAGAGATTGTCATCACAGCATGTAATCGATGATGTACAATGTTGTAAGTGAAAACAGATGTTTATCTTGTATAATAAGAAATATACATTGTCCTGACACACCCGAAAATGTGTGATTTTAAAACCAGTTATGTGGAAGATTTACTACATGTTCGGTCGATGTTATTAAAAAAAATCTGTGTACAAAATCAAACTTAATTTACTTTACAACATCGTATGATTTAATGGCAATTTACTTTAAATTTAGTGGAGGATAGTTTCTGTGAACATTTAATTAATAGTGTTTTTCTCGGATTATGTGCAAATCTACTAAACAGTTACTTCTTTTCATTGAACAATGCGAGGAGAGGAGCACGAGCTTGTTATAGAAATTGATAGGAAACAAGCAAAGTTTTTTCATGATCAATAGTTTGGGATTGTTTTCATATATAGGAGGCATAACATTCACTGGAATAATTTTTTTGAACTGATTACTTGGCTTTATATATTATATTATTGAGTAAAACATCTCGCTTGAGGGTGTGAATATTGTTCGCCTCTAGTTGAAGACCCTCAGGCGACATCAAGATGCAGACAGGAATAAAAGCCCTATCCTTGATAAACTGGAGTTTTCTATTTATCGTGTGCGTTTTTTGTCACATGAACATTCACTCTATATCTTTTCATTTTTCCTATCATTACTGCAATTGTTTTGATATTTCTTTATAATAACAAATGTTCAGATTACGTGTGAAACAAGAGACTCTCAAGAGCCTGTATCGCTCACTTGGGTCCTGCAGCACTATAATTCCTAATTGATGGTCCATCTTTGGTGGTGTATGTACATAAAAATCAGAAACTTTTTATAAAATTTTATTAAAATTGTCCAAGCAGTTTCATAGAAGATTTTTGAATGCAGTTTCCAAACTTAAGGGGCCTATGTTAATCTGCTGGCAGCTATTTAACATAAAACTTCGGAGAGAGTCACATAAGGACTATCATATCAAAGTTCTACTGAAAATTGTTTAAGTAGTTTCAGAGGAGAAGATCTTTTTATGCATTTCCCTCTGAGTCTAATGTTATACTAAGTTTTGCTACTGGTGGCCATGTCGGAAGACGGATTGAACGCACCAAAGTAACGAGCTTTGTCAAAATCTCACAAGTTTCATTAATGCAATGTTTAAATTGAATCCATTCAATGGTTTTCCATGACATCTTTGTATGCATTTCCCAAGTTAGGGTCCAATTAATTGCTGGCAGTCATGTTGGATTATGGATCAGAACTGAAGTAACAACACTTGGTCAGCTTCTCATCAGCAAAGTTTGGATTAAATCTATTAAGCAGTTCTCTAGAAGAAGATCTTTTGTTGAATTAAGTTCACAGCTGGTGACACTTGGTCAGCACCTGACAGGCATCATTCATGTCATGTTTGATTTAAATCCATTCATCAGTTCTCTAGAAGATATTTGTGTGCCTTTCCCATAGGGTCCAATGCTGTCAGTCATGTAAGATCACAGATTGGCACCAAATTAATAACACTTGGTCACCCTTCATAAACATCATTCATGCCAAGTTTGGTTCAAATCCATTCAGTGGTTTTAAAGTAGAAGTTCTTTGTATGCATTTTCCCATAGGGTCCAATGTAAAAATTACGATCCCCGCTGGCGGCCATGTTGGATGATGGATCGGCAACAAAGTAACAGAACTTGGTCAGCACCTCATAAGCATCATTCATGACAAATTTGGTTCAAATCCATTCATTGGTTCTCAAGAAGAAGTTCTTTGTATGAATTTTCCCATTAGGTCAAATGGTAAACTAAGTTCCCCGCTGGCGGCCATCTTGGAGGCGGTCGGAAAACTTGAATGTGTTCAATAAAATATAGTCCTTAACATGCTGAACATTTTTGCAATTTAAACTTGACCTCTATCTCAAAGCGTTTATGAAATATAGGACAAAAAGTAAAAAATCACGAAATATTTGACCAATAAAGGGTCACAACTCATATATAGGTACTTGGATTTTCTTCAAAATATCCATGTGGGTAGATCTTAACATGCTGAACATTTTTTGCAATTTTAACTTAACCTCTCTTGTTATAGTTTTTATATAAAAAATAAAAAACATCAAAATTTTGAAAATTTTACGGAAAAAGGGCAATAACTCTTAGACGGGTCATCACATTTTCTTCAAAATTTCAGCATGGGTAGATCTTTTCATGCTGATGATTTGTTTCCGAGTCAGTTTTTTAATATCTGTAGTGGTTTTTGAGTTATTTGCCAAAAACTATAATTTACCCCTATGTTCTATTGTTAGTAACGGCAGCCATGTTGTTTGACCTAAGACATACAAAATAACAAATTTGAAACTAGATACCCTAGTGACGATTCAGTTAAAGTTTGGTTCCATTTGACCCAGTCGTTTTAGAGGAGAAGATTTTTGAAAGTGAGCTAAGGACGGACGGACGACGGAATCTATTGATGGCAATAGCTCACCCTGGCATATCCAGGTGAGCTAAAAAAAGGCATTTTGGGTTCCGTATTTATATGTTGTTTTGCTCATGATTGCTTTTCAGAATCTATGCTTTATTTAAATTTGATTTGAAGCCAATTCTACAAACGAAAGCTAGACGTTTCATTTGCAGGCACACAACCGATACAAAATGACCATTTAAAAATATTCTTAATACGCAATTTACACTGTAAATACGGGATTTAATATAACGCTTAATACTGCAATAAAACTCATTCATTGTGTCTCTAAATATATGTTTTATAGTATCCAGCCATGATACATTTGATAAATTACTTTCAAAATAAGAATGCATGAAAATGAAAAAAAAATGTGGAAATTGTTCACCATACAAAACAATTATGAAAAGTGCGGCATGTAAACGAACGTTGTTTAAGGTAAACGTTAGTGCTTTGTTTCCATAAGAACAAAGATGTTTCCAGTAATGTTGAAAAAAAAACTTTTAAACATTTGGAAGAAATATTATGGTTATATATTTTTGAAATATTTCAGAAAAACATTCTCGTGAAACATTGTGAAAATGTTTTCAAGACCATACATTTGAATGTTATTGAAATGTTTTTTTTAAAACATGTTATCTTAATGCTTTTATAAAGTTTTCGAAACAACGGCAGTAGAATACCGAAGGAACAAGGGAGGCGATGACTACAAAAATCGAAGTCCCAAGACACGGCAAAAACGGTAACAGATAAAAACAAAGAAAAAAGCAAAGACGTGAAACATTCCATAAAACATTTTAAAAACATAACAAAAAATATTCTGGAGGAAATGTTGGGGTCTAACATTTTTATAACATTTCAGTAGAATGTTTTCTACAAAACAGTCTAATAACATTTCCGTGACCATACAAAAAATGATTTTTTAAACATATTAAAAATGTTTTCACACCATTTTTGAAAACGTTTTAAAAATGTTTGAAAAACATTTCTGTGCTAGCTGGCTATTGGTGTGTTCATTTTTCGAAATATGAATGCCTAAATTTAATTCATAAAAACAATTTTCATTGTACTAAATAGTTCACAACTGCATTTTCAAAGAGTTCCTGCTAAAAAATCTTGAATATCATCACAATGTTTCACATTTTTTTCTAGTTTTTTTTTAAGTTATTTGTTATCTGTATATAGTTTTATTATTTTTTTTTTTTTTTCATTGTATCATGTTTGTTTAACTTGTCTGATATATATTGTTAACCTTTTTTTCTGATGTAGACTCGCGAATCATAATTTCAGATTAAATAATTCGCAAACTTCTTCGCCGACAGTTTAATATTAATATAAGCTACAATTTAATAAGCCAATAGAATTCGTGAAATCGCGAAGATTTAATTCCAAGTCGTTTTTTTTTCTTTTCTTGCGAACAGTGTTGGTTTACAGTATCTATATTTTAAATTAAGAAATATTTATATAATTTTTCTTTTACTGAATTCAAAAACTGCATTCTGCTTGTACAAAAGTATTTTCAATTCATTTCAAATGATTCAAATTATGAGGTTTGTATTTCTCCTTGTTAAGTATTTATTTTTTTTTCATGTACATACACATTTTTTTGTTTGTCTGAAACCAGAAAATTCCTGTATATATTATACAACCTACTTGGAGTGGTGATGCTTTGCCTTATATGTATGCTTACGTATTTATTTGACCTATCTGATTTATGTATTGATGATTGTGTATTTGGTAATGGGTAATGATATTCAAGCAATTCGTATTTCGATAGGTCACTTCTACTGTATTTAAGAAATAATTCATGGGCGCCGGTGGTTTGTTGGAGATTTACATATGGGTGGCCACTATTTTCGTTAATATTTTACCCAGAGCGTAGCGTAGCGGAGCGAGGGGTAAAATAAACAAAAATAATGGACACCCATATGTTAATCGACTACAAACCACCGGCGAACATGAATTATTCGATTCTAATATGACATTTAATGATCTGCGCGGACCTGGTAAGGACAGCCATTACATACGATTTAGTGACGTTTTTGTGCACAAATCATATTATGACGTCGTCTGTTTCATCGTAAAGACTGTTGTGAAGTCGCTCATAATGTTATAGGAGATTTTCATATGGCTGGTCGTCATGGTTTCCATTGTACCCATATTAGAATGCATATTCTTTAACATGCAAAAAGTTACTCTGAATTGTCGATTTTTATCTTACGAATTTTTTATGATGGTGGCAAAGTGTAAATATATATACACACAGCTATTTATTCCCTTTACTTTGTGCTCCTAGAACCCCGTTATCTGCTTGTCATTCTTATATTGCCCAGGACATTCCAAAATTTTTTCTGTCAATTATGATTGGTCGAACCTTAAATCATGCTTAAACGTTAGTGCTTTTGTCGAGCAATGGATGACAGTGAGGCTTAGCAAGTAAATATGTTTTGACGATCTTGAAATCTATGGGCTACATATAAAAATACCGAAGTAACCGTAAAGTTTCTAAATAAATTAATGAATTCCGCTACAACCTGTGCAAGAGACTGTCTTGAACTATGAGGTATGAACATAGCTCAATGGTGAAGGCGTCATGGTGATTTTATGATAAAGAACAACAACAAAAAAAACGTTGTTCTTTTGTTGGATTTACCATGTATTTGTAGAAATCTGTCTCAAGTGCAGTTACCCCATATAATTGTAAAAATTGGTACTTAAATAAAACAAGACTGCAATTCACTATCAAAAACTGCTTTTGTCTCCAAAATCAAAATTTTTATGGACATATACCGTTTTTGTACTGCAGCGCTCAACATTTAGCATGCTAAGTCAAAGTCACTAATCATCATTTATGAGACAAACTGCGGTTGGTTTAAAATTGTTGATCGGTAATGCCTTTCATGTGCACAGACTAAACCATATCAATAAATTGTTTGGTCAGTACGTCAGATGAAATGCGCGAACTGACGAGACGCACATGAATCTGAATTCAAAGTCAACTCATGACTGAAAATAATACTGGACTTGGTTGCACAAAGCTCAATTAAAAGTTAAAAGACTATTAAAAGTTAAAAGTCTATTAAATCAGTTGAAAATGTTAAAGCCTAATAGACTATTAAATATTTAATAGTCTATTAACTTTTGTGCAACCCAGTCCTGATTACAAACGGTAACTTATTTTGAAATTCGTTTTTTAAAAGGAATACTCATTTCCCTATCACACTTTGATTTATGTCTGGAAATTACATACTTTGATACGGCAATTATAAAAACCTCAGGTCAAATACAATCCTTCGCTAACTGATACGTAAACATAGTTTGCTTCTTCTAAAAGACTGTTGCCGATTTTAGATGAAGACGAAGAGGCGTCTACTTCGATTTTGCAAACCCAGAGAATACTAAAATAAGAAATTTCTAATTGTTTAATATCACTTGAATAACAATTTCCTTTATTCCACAACAAGAGATAAAGAACAGGACGTGTCTTTTTCAAACAAACTCGCAGAAGGATGAGAAGTTGCAATGCCTGAAGTCAGCAAGAAATGCACAGAATAATTGGCAACAAAAAAAAGAGAGTTCAATTTATTGTTTCTTAATTTACTACCAAATTGCAATATTTTGAAATTCCCGATAAATAGAAAATAGGACCTTTTGTTTTCCACGGTAACATATCAGGTTTGCCCCGCGCGGGCTCACCTGATATATTGCCGTGATAAAGTAAGCATCAAAAACAAAAAGTCCTATGTTCTGTTTACATATTGCATTCAAACCTCATTTAAGTTACCAATTGAACTCTTTTCTATCTTTTACATCGAATATTAATATTACATATAATTCACTCTCCGAACAAACCTCATACAACGAATTTTCCAAAAGGACAATGTTTCTACCTGTTCTGCGTGCAATTGTTCAAAACATATATGCATAAATATAATGCACCTTAACATTTTAATATTTCATTTTGATAGACACAGACATAAAACCATTTATATATGTGTTTGAATTAATGTTGTCTGTAAGGAAAACAGTCATGATAGACTAATCTTGAGTTACTATTGATGAGATCAATTAATCGTTTTTAAAACATGTTTTTTTATATATATTTTTTTGCAACATAGACACGTGTGTCATGCATGCTATCCGCTTTAGGTGATTTATATTAGTGTTGTTGTCAATTTTTTAGTTTGCTTTGGGAAATCGAGAATCAACCTGCTGCTATGCTTTATAATTATGATATGGCGCTACCTGAGTAGGAGCTCTTGATTACTTTCCCTGCACCACACCGCTAATAATTAATATTCGGCGAACCTAATTATATCCAGCCCTCATTTTATTTTTTTTCTCTTATTTTTTCTCTGTATTATATTTCGCTTATGTTAATGTCCAGCATACAAGAATACCAAAAATCGAAGTCTGTTTCCTTTTTGTCATTCTCAGCTTTGTTTGACAGGGTGCATACTATGTCCGAGGCATATATAAAGTGTAATAGATGGTCAGTTTTGACAAACCAAATGAAAGTTGCATTAGAGTATTATTTATGGTTCAAGATATCATACCCTTTAACCATGAAAATGTTCTTTTGCGAGAACACTGAGTGATTTACTCATTTATTATAAAGGATATTTAACTCATTTGTGCTCTCGGACCATATAATATGTCATATTACGTTTTTGTGTATGGTATGTTTAATAAGTTGATGAGTATGTTTTAAATTTCGGTTCCTGAGTTTTATAACAATTTAAACATTTTTTACTGTTTTATCTTAATATTGTTATTTGTGTTTATTATAGGATAATAAAGAAAAATCAGACAAGGCAACAAATCATACCATTTTCTGCAACAAAAATGATGATTTACATCAAATTAGTTTATAACAACAAATATTTAGAAAGCTCTTCATTTAAAACTTTAACAAAATTAAAGATAGCTGTTTGTCAGAAAACATTTGGGTTTAATAACAAAATTTTTGAGTACATTTGATTGCCTGAACCATTAGGTTCAGGCTTTATAGTATTGGCGAGATTTGAAATATGATATCCGGATGCTATGGGGAAAACAAATGAAAGGCGCATGTCAGTAAAGCAGTCTGTTCCGTTGCAGACGACGGCGTCATAAATACTGTGCATTGTTATAACTTATCCCGATTGTAGGAAGTGCATTCCAAATATATATATGCAACTAAAAATAAGAAGTGTAAAAGATTTCTGAGAAATAAAATGTATCATTAATAATAAGTATAGGCTCTTCGGTAGTTCTTGATTGTAAACTTATACATATATCATCTAAAACATTAATGTTGCAGACGTTTTAAAATGTGATAAGAACTAAATATAGATTCATGATCATCGTGTGTTATATCATTACAATATTGGTTATGTGTAAAAACTAAAAATATATTCATCTAATTAGCTAGGCTATGGAATAGCCTAGCTATATAGATAGTTCTTGTGGGGAAGTGAGGAGTACGCTTGCGCAGTGAGGAAAACGCATACGCAGAAGACTATTGACCAATAGGAATTTCAAATTCTCGAAAATCAAAATGGCGTCCAGTTTCGTCCTGATAAAACGGGGCGGGGTTTTATTTTTTCTGTTGAAAAGTTTTATAAACATTTACTATAGGCGGTACTGGGAACAGGTTTGTAGAGGATGATGGGATTGGTATTGCAATATCACTTAGCCAGATTTATAAATATAGATATGATTAAAAAGAATAAGAACAGTAATGTTTAAATTTAAAACCAGAAGTTAATAAATAAAGATGAGGTATTGTGCAATAATCAATAATATACAAATACTATAAAAGACATTTCAATTGTGTTAAACATTTGTGGAGATACTTAGGCAATGGAGAACGAAAGTTGGAAAGAGATAGAATTGCGTTTTTTGCGGAAGAATAAAGAGCTACCGGTGTTTATTTGTGTGTGCTGTAAAAGGTTTATGTTTCGAAGCCAAGTACACGAGAAAGAATTTAATGCAAAAGATGAGAAGTTAAAAGAAATGCTAAAAGGAGACAAGCATATTGTGTGTAAAACGTGTAACTCTTATGTGTGTAAGGAGGCTATACCTCCACAAGCAATGATAGATAATTTAGAAATGGATAAAGCTCCGTTTGAAGAATTAAATACGCTAGAACAACATTTAATTTCTCCAGTTTTACCATTTTACAAAATTGTGACCAAAAGAAGAAATTACAAAGAAGTACCAAGAAAGGCTTACTTCAAGTATTGATTTGAGTATACAAATACATCATGGGACACCACACCCTTGTCAATCAAACACGCAATTTTCTATCCAAAGCTATTCCATAGCCTAGCGTATCGTTTTTATTTCATAAAAACATTATCCGATTTATATCATCCACTTATGTTTATAAGGTCCCCTCGTGTTTTCTAGTTATCTCAAGTGTACGGGATATCATTTAAAATGAATTTTAAATATATATTTGAAAATTAAGCAAATAGCTTCTTTGATAAATTATGCTTATGTTACAACATAAATTTTTGATCAACTTTCTAAATAGTGTGTGCTATTAAATTAAATCGTAAAATAACAGCGTTCTGTGTTTACAAGTTTGCAGAGAATATTCGTAACGTTTCACAGACTTTTACTGGGGTCACGATTGGGTATAAAACGTAAATGTTTTATTGACAACGTTGATTAGCGTTATAACCATAACATATGTTCTCTATCGGCTTTATGTGGGTTAATGTACTGTTAAATTTTAATTACATGATGAGAAAATATTTGGTTTAGAAATGTCAAAACGTGTATGAATTTATAATTCCCTTTCCGTGACTTTGAGCTGAATATTTGGAGTGACCCATCGGAAACTGGTGATGTAAGGTACCAATTTGGTGCAGCAGAATGTTAACAGTTTTTAATAC
Source organism: Modiolus philippinarum (assembly GCA_002080025.1). Lineage (NCBI taxonomy): Eukaryota > Metazoa > Mollusca > Bivalvia > Mytilida > Modiolidae > Modiolus > Modiolus philippinarum. The sequence goes on from MJUU01062148.1 coordinate 20,131, forward strand.
AGAGAATTTGTGTTGACAATAGCAATTACAACTTTTTATAGTTTTTATTTAATATTTGAAATTACAGTAAGCCGGTTCAGGTATTGCTTTTTTTGAAAAAAGCAACTTGTTTTTAGTTTTATTTATCACACGCAATAAGGATTGAATATAAAGATTTCTTCTAAACGATGGCTAGATTGGATTGTCACATTTATTATTTGTTTGATTATATATTAAGAGCTCTTTAACCGGTTATTTTTATCTTTAATTGGCGATCTGACATCCATGGGCTAATTATGACTTGGAGCATAATCCCTCCTCCTTGACCAATGAAAAAAATCTTCATTTGGAGCTTTAATTCGTATAAACCATACTTTTCTAGGTGATTATAGAAGGCTACAGGCAATTGAAGACCATCTGACCGAAAGAGTTTAATGGTTTTATGCATTTTAAACATTTTTTGGATTTGGATTTCCTATGTTTGGCTTCTAGTGTTGCTGATGAGGAATTGATTTCCGAAATGGCCACACAGCTCATTAAAGTTATTGCCGTTGGAGTTCACATATGTGTATGGTCTCATGTTCATTTACTCCATATCCTTTCCTAAAATAATTAATGGCTAGGGTTATGCTTATAACTGTTAGTAATGACAACTTCCCATCATCACAAACTGAAGTGTAACTTGAAAAATAAATGATAATAATAAAACTTTTATCCTAATAATAAAATAAATATCATTTGTTTGGAAGATCATTTTAGCATCCATTTTGCTTGAGATTCATTTTACAAATGAAATACATTGGTTTTTGAAGAAGCTTGAGAAGATACCTTCAAATCAATAATTGTTTATTCAATTCTCAGTTGTGTATAAAACAACCTTCTCGTGTATCTGGAAAATAAAAGTATTACTGCTTGGAGCAACTTGTAAAGTGACATGTGAAGAATTTCTGTCTGATTAGTTCAATTGTTCGTACTTGATTACACCAATAATTGAATTTAATCAAGTCAAAATTGATATTGAAAATATCAAAAAAATGTCTTGGAGCAGTTATTAGCCAAACAAAGATTTGCCATGTTTTATGTACTATAAACCCCTCGTCTACGCCTCGGGCTTTATAGTTCATAAAACATGGCAAATCATCGTTTCACCAATACATGGATATGATATTCAATTAGCAATGAATTCCGCTTCAAATCATGCTAGGGGCTGTTTTGAATCGAACTAACAATGAGGTACATGTATAAGTAAAGCTCACTGTTGAAGGCATCATGGTGATTTTAAGATAAAAAAAAACAACCATACAAGCATTGCCAATTGCTTGATTCTACGATATATTTGTAGAGACTTTGTCTCAGGGCATTTACTCCATATTCTTTCATTTTTAATTGTATGTCATGTATTACATGTATTATTTCACTTATGTATTTGTTATCCCTTTTCAATATTTCTGAATATCGTGACACTCCCATTTTTGTGTAACCATCTTATCAAATACAAACACATACATTAACATTTTTTTAATTTTGTTCACAGTGATGATGGGTTAAAAGGGTATAGTTTTTGAAAATAAATATTTAGACATTCCGGAAAGAGTCCTTTCAGGTTTAAATCGAGACATCTAACTACTAGACTAATGTCATATATCGGAGACATGCTTGCCCTAGCTTTTAAAGTGCCATTCAAAATTACTTAATTTATTTATTTTTACTTTAATATTAATTTCAAAACATTTATTTATTCATTGTCATTGAAAAATTATCAAACCACGCAACTTGTTTACATGGAACAATCTTCTTGTCTATTTTACATGAAGATTAGTGTAAAGTATTAAACAAACAATACCCTAGGTTATATATATAAAAAAGTTAGGTATTTGTAAATAAAAACTGGATAAATGAGAAGACACAGTTAAGTAAGTGAATATAAAACGCAATATAAAAGCGAAAAACAAGGACATAACACGAGTAAGTAATTGGAGACACACATAGATGCAAAGATGAACAACACGGACCCAATAAAAACCATTGGCGAGATTGGGTGCCACGGATGAGATTAGAGTAAGCATCTCCTGCTTCTTCTAAGACACCCGCCATGTTAAATATATCAAATCCGGTAGAGGAAACAGCAATTCAGCTTTTAAAGGGAAAGAACTTTTGTCATCTCCCATAGCAGTCCATAAGATGGTGATGTCGACCGTAAAATTTCTGGAGTGATGACTTCAAGTTATTGGTAAATCACATTCTTTGATTATGAATGATCCTTATGTTTTCCTTACAGACGCTTAATAACAGCAACATTTAATTATGACTGTAAAAAATTCAACTCAGGCGTTTAAAGGTGGTTCTGCAGTATTCTGCTATTTTGAATTCATACTGTATGCTTTGATGGGTATTTTTCATTTCAATTTTACAAACATTTTAAAATAAGGAAAAATCCCTTAAATATTTCACTAACAAAACAAGCAAATGACCCATTTCTTCTAATTTAGCATTACTGTTTTATGTAAAATTCAATTGTTTTGAGTTGATCTGCGCCGATTGATTGATTGATTGAATATTGTTTGACGTCTACTCAGCAATATTTCAGCTATATCAAGACGTGAACAAGTTTGTTAATAAATAATCACTTTGGGGTATGGAAAGGGTCATGGGACGGGAAATTCTGACTGCCACTGGAAAAGTAGGGTGAAATCGAATAGGGCGGAGAATTTAGCCTTGTAGCCGATCACCTACGGACCACTCAAAAAAGCTTGCTACAAGGGTTCTTTAACGTGCAGGAGCGTGGCATGTCTTCCAACACGTGGACCTGAGTTTACATCCCATCCGAAAGATGGGTTGTGTATTTCTTAATCCCGCACAACCACGGAATGGGTTCTATTTCTATATCCCGGAACCCTCGGGGTCAGCCTCCGTTTAGGAGGAGTCACACCCCGCAAGCCGGAGATACTAGGTCCTATTTATATATCCCGGGGTTCCCTCGGGGTCCTCTGTTAGGAAGACTCATACTCCAAGCTCAGAGGATGCCGCGGGCCTATTCATAAGCCGGGACCGCGCACGGCGGGATCTGCGCCGAAGAGACATAGATTGTCGAAATGGGCACATGCAGAAACAAAATTTAAAGTAACTTCGGTATTTTGTTATTAATAACTATTAAAAATCTTTTAATTTTATGCAATATTCCAAGCTGGTTTCGTATCCAAGGCACAACAATTAGAATCTTTAAGGTGTCACATTAGTGTAATAATAACCTGTTTGGATTATTTGTTGCTTACAGCAGTTTTGATCATCATGGAAAAAAGAGTAGGGGCGGAGCATTGGAAGTCGCACACTAAATATGATCCCGTTACTCTGTAGATCACGTATTCACAAAGGACTTTTCTGCAATCGACTCTTTTGAGTGTTTCCCAAAAGTATTTCTAATTTTACAACATTTTCCGTTGTGTAATCTCAAAGAACTGTAAAGAAAGTACCTTTAGAATTCTTAACCAAAGACGGAAAGACTACGTCATCAAAAGTCGGACATATGCATTCAAAGTCGGACAGTAATAGAAAATATAAATATTTTACGAAAGGATTTGGAGTAAATGAACATGAGACCATAACACATATGATAACTTCAACTGCAATAACTTTAATGAGCTGTATGGCCATTTCGGAAATTTATTCCTCATCAGCAGCATGATGTGTTTCCTGTCATCTTATGTACTCATCTAAATGTTCATTTTTTGTTTTGTTTTTAATCGAAATGCGCATATGCAGAATTTAAATTCACAGTTACTTCAGTATTTAGTCATCTAATATTGAATGAAATAGTTAACTGCACCAAACGGCTTTCTGATATTTAAACTGTAGAAAAAAAACCCGATGACTTTGATTTTCTAATAATCCCTTATCTGTTATTGGGTGGTGAGGAGACGTTACATATATAACAGAGATACAGTTTCTGGTCAAAAGTATTCATAATTTGACAATTTTCAAGTGCATTTCACGATCTCCATTTAGAAAATTCTGTAGAGCTTAATATTTTCTTTCCCATTTTGATAAAAGTTGTACTAAAAAAACACTGAAAAAAAGCATATGTCAATTTCAAAATTATGAATACATCTGACCCAGGACTGTACCTACATCCACTGGATATGACTTGTACATGCAAGTATGTTGGATGGAAAAACACTCCCTTAGCGCTTCATTGCGACTGCCTTTACCACAAAGCAGATCATGCTTCTCGTACTTCCTGGAACATCTGATGATATACGTGTTTTCACTGAAATGTTTTAATTTTTTTCTTTTTTTACATTGGATAATACCGGAATGTCTTTTACGTGTGCTTCTCATCTGTAGATTACCCATTCTGTTTATTATTATCATTTTACCGTAACTTATGTACCTTGATATTGTAACCATGTATGTTTGAGTGGTTTTTTGTTTGTTTGTTTGTTTTTTGTCTTTTTTATCTATTTAGATCAGAGGATATTGGTATTTAGTCTATCGCAGTATGCTGACATAAGTTTTGTATACCCCCGCCGTTAGGCATTAAGTTTTACCCTTGTCCTTACGTACGTCGTCAAAAGATTTCTCAGCTTGTGTATGCATTAATGATTTGATATTTGGTCTGAAGTTTAATTATGATGAGTCGTTCCGTGTCTCCCTTTTTCGAGTCCGTAATTCAGCTATTTCTTGTTTGACGATAAATTTGATTTTTTTCCATTATAGCCAAATATTAAAAGTTTCGTCAAGGATTTCTGAGCTTATGTACATGTATGTAGTAATAATTTGATATTTGTTCTGAAGTTTGGTATGATGATTTGTACCGTGTCTCATCTTTTTAAATCTGTCACTCATCTACTTTCTGTTTGCCGATAAATATCTAGTTGGGGCATCCGTGTCCAATGGACACATGTTCTTTTATTCGTTTAATTTTTAGTTAAAGAAATAAAACAGTTTTTATTTCAATACTTTTTTAATTTTTGGACGATGGTTACACGATCCTTGTCCACGCTCTGTGCTGAATAGTCAAACAAGAATCATTACCATTAACAAATTAGTATTTCCCTAACCCGACAAACGTCATAATATGTTATTGCATAAGTTATTTCTCTCTTTTCTTTTTACTCAAAGCTTTTACTAAGTAATTGTTTTTGCCCCTTTTTGCAGTGTCTCCCTCTTTCCGGCCAAAACGTCTTCTGCTGTCAGAAGTCGGTGTGTTGTTTTAGCCATTGACTTTTTTGTTGATTGAATGTTTTCTTTTGGAGGTGCGTTATTCCAAACTGGGGAGTTAATGGCAATTTCAGTCTCAGATGATACTACCTTGGTTTTTTAAATAGTTCAAATAGCAACAACATTTTTGTCGTAGGTTGATGCTTACCAAATCCGGCTATCCAGAGTTCCTGTACCGTTAAGTATTGCATTTGTGTATTTTGAGATGTTTTGGTGAATTGATGATCTGTTGTTGGTTTTTGTTCATTATCGATGTGTCCTGTTATCGTATTTTTTTAATATCTATATATACATTAACTACTTGTGTAACTTTTAGGAAAACATTCCTTGCATTCACAGCACTATAGCGTACTTGTATACATTTTATTTGTTGTTGTTCAAATACATAGTTATTTCCCTCTATAAAATTGTTATTATCCACATATATGTGATCTACAGTGTATACACCTCCATAGTCGTCTTCATAGTTCATCAGAAGATGATTGTCTTTATTCCACTATTAGTAAGTGTTTTAGTATCGATGCAATCAAACATGGAGCGCCAAATTATTTTTTATGATATTCTACCTTGTCCGACTTTTTATGCCTATCTAATAATGACAACATATTAAGTCGGACATATTAAAAAATCATTTTTTATGTTATTTTGTACAAAAAATTCCATAAATAATAGTTTTTCTACTTCTTTGAACGAAAGAAAATATTTTTGGAAAAAATCTTACCAAGTTACAAATAAAATACTTTCTGTCATTTGTATTGTTTATAGCTATGTCCTTGTGACTTTGAAACTTGGTGCTGTAGTAAACTTTTCCAGATCTTGGCCGATGCTGATTTGGCTTCAATTTTTTGTATAACGTAAAAGCTTTGAGGATAAAGGCAATATGTTTATGGACAAATGACATTTGCGCTTATTGAAAAAGCAACAGCAAAAACACATTGAATAAATAGGAGATAATTTTATTGGAAAATCTGAAACTGTTCGACTTTTGATGACTGTCCGATATTCACTGTTTCACCCCTAACTTTTGCAAGACATTGAAAAGTTTCCCTTGGAATCGGTTGCTGACGTACATCTACAAAATAGGTAAACATGCATTAAACTTGATACTCTTTGCACTCTTTTGATAAATACCAACCTTGTGTTGACTGTAAAGGTTTAGAAGGCCGATATCTATTTCGGAACAGGAGAGTTGATTCCTTTAAGGGAATTGATGTAGCAGTTCTATCTACGTTTATAAAATAATAAATAAGAACATGTATATTGTAACAAGTGTAGACAGAAATGTCCCGCCTGATTATAAAATTTATTATATATCATGATGAACCTTATACAGAAGGTGAGAAATGCAATGCCTGTTCAGCCTTTTAAGTATCCAAGTACGAAGATCTTCAAGTTGATCTGTCGTTATTCAGGTTAACACCAAAAGATAAAACAAATCGATTTGCAGTTTCTCTCATATATGCTTTAACAACCTTATTTGTGCTTTGATCCTTCAGTAATTTACTGCAGCAGTCATTCGGAACTTTTGCGAACAGATGCATATTTCTTTTGTTGTTTATGTCCTTTATCTTTTAGATACACAATGTTGGCTTTTGCCTTCAGTAAAATATTTTTGGGGGATGGGTTATAATGCAAAAAAAGTTGACCCATGTTTCTAAATTACGTTTTGTCTTATTCTTTGCTTCTCAAGATTGTGGTCTTGGGAGTTAAAAGTCTACATGTATCTTGTTTTTTTTTTGCATGTTTATTATACTATAGGGAAACGTAATAGAATAGAAAAAGCGGAGGTTTTGGTACCCATAAACCGGTTTAACCCTACCGAAAGCTGTTGCTAGTGCCGGTATCATGTGCGGCTTTCCCGAGTTTCTATCGTTGTTTATATTTGTTATTAGTTCATTTTATTAATTTTCTTGTGCAGAAATCTGGTAGGTTGTGGCATGTGATTTTAATTTCGGTCACTGGGTAGTTTCCTGTTATCTTTTCTACATGTACATGAATGGTTTCGTATAGTAAAATATTTATTTCAGTTTCGACACCAAGCGATAATATTTGCTGGACTACAGAAAATGAATCATACATTTACAGATGTAAAATTCATAAACAGTATTTTTTATTTATGAAAAACAACATGAAAAATTATGTCTGATGCATAGGAATATTTTTTGTGGAAACAAAACAGTCTATAAAAAATAATGGCTTAAATATGGTGCAAAGATAATTAATTTGAATATGACAAAATGTTCACTACAGATTTATATTTTTTGATTTTTTTCCATGGTATAAAATTGACAAAGGAAATATTGATACGTCAACATTCAGTAGAAGCTTTCCTAATCGCAAGGTATGTATCGTATTTATTTAACATGTATTTGTTTGTCCTGTGTTGTTTGCATTCTTTATTTAGTACATTAAATCATAGCGAGCC
>MJUU01062148.1:27761-108703 GCA_002080025.1 Modiolus philippinarum
ATATTATTTTATTTATTTGTCTATATTGTAGCGTGTGTCTGACAGAGGCTTGTTTTTTGAGCTTCATTTATTATTGTTTGCTAAAATATATAAAACAAAGACTTAACGCGAGTCGGGTACCCATAAACCGGTTAAACCTTACTGCTGGGTTTCCAGGTCTTAATGTCCCGAGTTCCTATAGTTGTTTGCGTTTGTCTTTTGTTCTTCTTTTGTGGGTTTTTTCTTGTGCAGTTTCTTTATACATTGTGGCATGTGACTGTGCTTTTCTGTCATTTTAGGTGTTTCCTGAAATCCTTTTTATTCTATTTTGCTTGGTGTCGAGAAATTAACCAAACCTAGTATGTGACATATTCTGCGTTTAATAACCATTATTATTATATCAATACCAATAATTATAGCCAAATCCAGTACTTAGGACATCTACCGAGTGCCATACACGGAATGAAGACATAGTAGTTTTAAGGGGTCAGAATTTTGATGAAGACAGTAAATTTCTATAAAACGCAAGGTAAATGTTCGTGTCAGACAATTCTGACGAATCTAGTTTTAACATCGGACCCTATGGGAAAAACATCATTTTCAACATCTGCTCTGAAGCTCTTGAAGCAAATTCAGGTAAACTTCACAGAAATGATGTATTGAAGGACATTTACAAAGATTTCTCATTTTGTTGGGATCTGACAAAGAAGATTTTGGTTTAGAATGGTACCCATATATAAAACATTTTTTTTTTCATTAGATGCGCTTAAATTATTGAAGCAAATTCAGTCAAACTAAGATTGCTTATTTTGTTTTGATCTGATAAAAAACAAGACCACCAGCACAGAACATATTTTAACATAGGATTCTATGAGATAAACATCACTTTCATCACCTTCTGTAAGCATTTTGTCAGGTGAGTGATTCAGGCTCAGTATCTGAGCCTCTAGTTGAAAAATTCTAAACATTCATTAACAGATATTTATTTCACATGTGTTCGAAGTGGTTTTCGAAAATGACATTTTTTCTATTACAAAAGAAAAAAAAGATAGAATGAGAGCAGATTAAAGATTCTGTGCCATGCTCGTATTATGTATTTGTGTCTTTGTTTTCTGACGTTGCAATTGTCTTTAGATTGTTCGTTTAAGACTTACGGTTGCTTCTCACTTACATTATATTTTCTATTTTCAGTGTAAAAAATCGATAAGCAATGAAAGGACATGGAGTTAACGCATATAAACACGATATAAAGTCTCTTCAAATACATGATAAACAAGCGATTTATTTGTTCTTCTCCATCTTGATGTCACCATGGGGCCTTCAATCCTGTGCAAGACAAAATATCCCATAATTTTATTCCTGTGATTTTTTTCCCATTCGAGTAATGTAGAAAAGATACCAGCAAACACTTACAATGGTCGAAAATTATAATCACCAGGGAACTGCAAAAGAAAAAAAAGAAAATGACAAAAGATTTTCGATGTCTCTATATTTTCAGTGAATTCATTTGACCTTTATTGAGATACATACCCAGGAGAAAATTTAGTTTTTGTTGAGTGTTTTCTCGAATGGAATGCAGTAAGTGGGAAAGTAAGAATTTCTCAAACGACATTATACGATTTTAAACACCGGTGAAAAGGCAAGATCACGAAATTTCAGACACCCTCGGGTAAGAATTCAATATTTCCCTGACGAGGCTTGCCGAGTCAGAAAACCATTGAAATCTTACCCAACGGTGTATAAGATTTCTAAATCTTGCACTGTCAACGGTGTTTGATTAATTTTCTCTCTTTTGAATATCCAACTACAATTTATATACCGCCAAAACTTACTCGAAATCCGACCTTCCTAAGCGACGTCAATAACGTCAGAATACGTTGGTTGGTAATTTCTGTCTTCAACCTTTCTTCACACTGCTAACATAGGAACTGTATTCTCTCAAAAGTGAAAATAATACAATCTAGCACCATTGAAAGTGCAAGATTAATAGGTTCTAATACGATACCATATTGAAGATAAGGGATATCTTCCACGAGTGGGAGAATTTCCATCTTTTCCCGAGTTAAACGAGGGTAAAAGACGTAGAATTTCTCACACGAGTGGAAGATATTCCGGTCTTTATTTTTGGTCGAATATAAGAACCTATTTCTTCCGTAAAATACAACAATCAACCCGAAATAAAGTAAATCTTGCCATTTCTGGCGGAGTTCTCAATTGTGACGTCAAATCATCCATGGAGTTAATTGTGGTAACAATTGTGACGTCGAACAAATCGCAACGTTGGATTGGACAATTACCCGTGTTAGACAGCTTCACGCGACCCTGTCTTATATGGGCTGTCTTACACGGAAACATCCATTTACGGAAGAAAAAGAATTCTCACTACAAAGATAAGCCAATTTCGGTTTTCAGGGATACAAGATATTCTTGTACCCCCGGTACAAAACGGAAAATTACCAGGCACTTATTCTGACGTCATTGATGTCGCCTGTGAACGTTAGATATCAAGTACCGTGTGGTGGTGAACATTTTGTGGTTACAATTGTGAGAAGATAAATCGAACACCATTCAAAATGCAAGATGTTGAAATCTCAGACACCCTCGGGTAAGATTTGAATGGTTTTCTGACTTAGCAAGCCTCGTCAGCGAAATATTGAAATCTTTTCCTTCGGTGTCGGGGATTTCTCGATCTTGCACTTTGACCGGTGTTAGATTCATATAATCTCAGACACCAGACGGTAGGATTTTAGTATTTCTTCGACGAGGCTTCTAATTTCTAAGTAACTTATTTCTACGTAAATAACGTTATATTGTATTTTCCCACTAGAATTTTTTTTTATCTCATCCATGGGTTGAGGCCAGGATATCTCAAATGACTAAAAATGGGAACATGTACATGTATTAGGTTGTCTGAGAAATTATGACTTTGGATTTTGATTTAAATCAATATATCATTTTTCGTTTAATATAATTTCCAATGTGCGGAAACTTTTACCTTAGAAGCAAAGTTCCCGACCCTTATAAAACACTTTTTTGGTTGACGTAATGTCAATTGTGATGTTTTGTCATAGTAAATGTCGTTTATTAATAAAATATGCAGTACCGATTGGCCATTTACCGAGATGAAATGAGTCCATTAACTCTGTCGTCTTACACCGGAAATGAAAATGTACATAAGAGTAGCTATTAGCGTTGAGCACCCCTTGACCCATTTTTCAAAATTACGTATTGTCTTTCTCTCCTTTCAAGATTGTGGTCATGGAGTTAGTAGTCTACCTGTATTGGGTTTAATTCGCATGTTTTTATACCATAGGGTAACGGGACAGATAAGGGGGAGGTTTGGGTACCCATAAACCGGTTTAACCCTTCTGCTGGCTTTTGCTAATGCCGGTACCAAGTCCGGCTGTCCAGAGTTTTTATCGTTGTCTAGGTTTGTGTTTTGTCTTATACGTGTTTTTCTTGTGTAGTTCCCTTGCAATTTGTTACATGTAATTATAATTTTCAGCCATTGTAGATGTTTCCTGTTATCCATTTTTTAACAAATAAACATAATGAATACGAGTAAATCACCACTCTAAATTCGAACTTCTTTAAGTCTGATGGAATTGACATCAATGAAGCCAAATAATTTTGAATAAAATATCTGAATAAACAGCTGCCCCAAGAGTGCATGATACACCCATCCCCACTTTAAGGCAAATTATTAAAAGATTCTTGAAATTAAAACTCTTGACAAGGGACTTCTGATAGGTATCAATTATTTCATCTGATCAAAGTTCTACAACTCTGGAATGTCTAACTCAACATTCCTGCAAAGTTTCAAGAGAAATGATCAAAGCATCCCCTAGTTACAATGCGACGCGTGGATCGAAATTGCCATTTTATGTTTTTTGAAATAATCAAAGTTCCATCACTCTTGAACGAAAAAACACCAATAAAATAAAACTTCCGTCATATATAACAATCTTGCAAAGTTTCAAGAAACATTATCGATGTTTTCCCTAGTTAGAGTACGATGTGTGGACGGAAATTGCAATTTCATGCTATTTTTTAAGTCATCAAAGTCTCAAAATCTTTATAATTGAAAATCCAATAACAAATTAAAACGATATGGAGCTTTCTTCCGTCATACCAAATAATCCGAAATAGTTTCAAGAAAAACAATCAAAGCATTCTTTAGTTAGAGTATGACGTGTGGGCGGACTGATGGACGGACGGACATCGGTATACCATAAAACGTCCTATCAAATACAAGTGTATAAAAACGAATCGAACTGGTAATGAATGGTGATAAGGAGAGTTTACTTTTACTTTCATAAAATTCTTTATTGTTAACAGTATTGAGTTGCTAAAAGTTCACCAATATACTTTTTTTGTTTTGGGTGAGGAGCTCGAGGGGGCCTGAAACATTTCTTAAAATCTATTTCACAATACATGCATTTTGAATTTATATAAGTAACTGTTTACTAGTATATTTTTTTTAAATATTCGTTGTTTTCTGTTTTTTATAGCTTCCCAATGCCTGGATTGAAATTGCTGGGATGCCTATTGTTTCTTGTGTTGCTTGTTACCTTGGATGTAACAAATGGGGAGTTGAGCGCCACTTTAAAAAATCAAATAAGACTGGGAACTAAAGATGTTAGTGCTGCTCTAGATTATGGAGCAACCATGTTAGAAAAATAAAACCTTTGGCTGGGACTCTTTGAATATTTGGTGCATTTCTGACATTTTCTATGCTATTTGTGCCAGCACAAGAGTCAGCTGAAATAAAATTCCTGCGCAAGGAATTTGAGCAAATAAATTTGAAACTTGATAGGATATCTAGTAAATTAGATAATGTTAAAGCCTTAGTAAATTTAGAAACACAAAGGGCTCAATATATCACTTCAGCAAACAAGATTTTGTTTGGGTATAACCAACTCAACAAGTTTCAAGACGAAATATCTGATACGAAATCTTGTACATCAGAACAAGCTTGTAAGAGAGAAAGGCTGTCGATAGCAATGAAATATGTAGACAGTTTCAACATCAAAAATAATATGTATGAAATCATGAAAGGGACATCTGGATCTGGGACTGTGTTTGGTGACTCTTTATTGGAATTAATCAACAATTATCACCAATGCGATGTCAATAAGATATATGATTTTGCCAACGGTGTCATCGAACTCACTTTCAAAGGGCAACATGTTGTATTAGCACATGAAAAATTAACCGGTACCAATCATAGCATAGCTTCTGCAATGAATGAATGGTCACAAATGACATATAATATTAGAAAAAAGGCAGACGACATAAAGCTACGGTGCTACAAGAACATCACAGACTACATCAGAACTGACGTCAGCGATACAAAATATCAAACTAGCTTTGGGAGAAATAAGGAAGCAGCCGATGCCTTGAAAAATTTCCTCGACAGAAAATATCCATGGATATTGTGGACAGTCCTTTCATATAGTGCATCCGAGGCCAAACATCATCATGGGTATGAATCATTTATAAACCTACCGAAAAAAGAGGGACGAAAACGCGTCTTGAGGGTTATTGCAAGTGATGATGGAATATACTCGTCTCAATTTGGAATTGCTCAGTGGATAAGAAGTACTATTAAAAACTCTATTTACTTCAATGATGTCTATTCTCGGGATGCACAAAATAAGGGATAATATTGGAACTGCAACTATTAACAAACTACTTTCCTTAGTTGTTTTCACTAGCTACAATGATCTTGTAGTAGCTTCTGAGAGTAAACTATTGAAACTAAACGAGGTAATACATCGTCAATCCTTTAAAATGCCACCGGTAGTTGATCCAGCTGGTAAAAGAAGCGAGTATGTCGATGTTTATTTTAGAATTTGGGCAATGTTTAAATCTGATAAACAAATAAAAATTTGACAAAATACAGCAATTTGAGGATATGCAAAAATTTGAAGATATACAAACGTATATAGGCATGTCAATACATAATATTGAACATTCAATCATAGAATTAAATACGTTGTTTCAAAATTTAAATACCAGTAACTGTAGAATTTCAATGGACAAATCTATTAACTCAATACAGTGCAAGTATTGGTAAGTTAAACTATTATCTAAAAAGGTTTGAAATGTTGAAGTCATCAGATCAATCACAAAGAAAAGCACTAGCCTTGTCAGTAGTTAAACCTGATGGGGTTTGGAAGTGGTTGTTTGATTTGAAGTTGATGATAGTTGCATCTTGAGAACACAGCCACTAATGTTTATCTTAATGCAACGAAACAAAAATACGGCTTGCAACACCATGTATAAAGAAACTATTGACGCTGCCTGGAAACGCCTCTTCTTATTACAAACTCAAGCATACATAATGTGGGCTACATCACTTGCCATACTACAACAGCCTTCTGGTGGGATTACCGTCATGCATCAACAAAATGCAATTAGACATACTCACTTTGTTACTAGTAATACCTGTGAAATCAAAATATCTAATTCAAATGTTGATTGCTCTGGCGGCGCTTACATAAATACCGGTATGAAAATTAAAACTCAGTGTGACGAAGGCTATTATCTGGTTGGAAATTCAATAGTTTCCTGTCAGAATACACATTCAAGTTGTCGTTTATGCTGCAATCCGCAAGGTTCCCTTAATCCACAATGTAGCCAGACAGGAACTTGTTTACATGCATGCAGGTATGGCTTCTTCGGTGATCAGTGTAATAATAGAGACTGTATTTGGTCCAGTTGGATAAGAGGTCCTTGTCAATGCTTATCAGATAATATTGGTTTCAGAACTAAATCACGCTACATAACACGAACAAAACACGGAAATGGAAAAGATTGCGTTGGACCAGAACAGATGGTAGAGGAATGTGGCTCAAATTCTTGCCCAACAGATTCATATTTGGAAAAGATATAAAGATGATTAAGTTTGCAAACCTACACGGTGGCTTACATAAACCAAATAATTTATATTTTTATTTTAAATTTAATTTGGCGGTAATGGTATAATATATAAATAAACATAAACTTCCTTTACAAGAACGCATGTAGTATTCCTGGTGTTCCGTTACCATCAGCACATGGGATTATTTTTAAAAAGTTATATAACCTCTAATTTTGTAACAACTTTAGCAATCATTTTGTTCTGAGGCTTTTGCTTACCATCGCTTCAGCATGATAAGCTTTATCTAATTCCCATGTACAAACGGCAAGTTTCACTGTTCTGTTTCATTGCTTGTTACTGTATATTCCTTTAGTGTATTGCAATTTAATATTTACATAAAGGAGCAATCCAAAGTAAGTGAGCCATATTCCAGGAGCGAAAATATATCCTAAATCTCATGACGTCATTCCTAAAATTTATATACAACTAAAGGGTTATTGCATGAATATTGCAGATTAATGTCCCTTGTAGAAAAGATATATGTTGCACTTGCAAGCTCGTGAAATTCAACACAGTACAATTATCCAATATTTAAGCGATAACTGTTTTATTATTTATACATAGTGTAATTAAATGCTTTTAATGACTTAAAAAAACGAAATTATACGATGTACTACCTTTTAAATAAAGTCGGATGACTGCAGAAAGACGATAGATTTTTTCATATCTTTTTATTTAAAGTTCATCAAATGCCCTGCAGATTTTTAGTAAAATATTAATATGTCACAGAACTTTTCCAACAGCAGTTTCCGAAAACTGAAAATAATGAAGTTCTTCATATATTCTATTCAAGGAGAAAATAAAATTTCTTTTTATTTATGTTTTTTGTTTTTTTTTGTTTCATTTTTTATTGATATTTTATCTAATAAAAACAGTTTTAATGCAACTACAGTGAAGTGTGTTAAAGAAATAATTTTGGAAATAATAAATTAAAAACAGAGTCATACACCATATTTTGATCTCAGTATTTAGATCTCATTGGTTATTTGTTCTATGTCAGTTTTAAAACATCTTTGAGTTAATCATCTTCCAAACGTCTAGATTTTATCTGCACTGAAGAGACATAAGTTGTCGAAATGCTCATAGGTAGAAACTAAGTTTACAGCACCTTCGGTATATAGTTATTGGTTACCACTAGGTTGATGCCTCTACTTGTGGGCTGTTAGAACCCGAGGGTATTCACTGGCCAAGTAGTCAGTACTTCAGTCCTGACCCGAAAGCCGATTCTATTTGGAACCTCGAAATATCATTATATCAAACATTTTGTAAATTTTGTTGACAACTAAGGAGTATCTCACTCGTGCAAATTTCTGTCCTTAGATGATTTTGGCTTTGCATTTATATCACACAGAGTATTTGTTCTCTATCATTTTTTAATTATCTTTTGATTTATGGTCTTGCAAACGTTTAGATTTTATCTGCACTGAAGAGACTTAAGTTGTCGAATTGCGCATATGCAGAAGCTAAGTTTACAGAGGGGAGGTTTGGGTGCCCATAAACCGGTTTAACCCGACCGCTGGCTTTTGCTCGTGCCGGTATAAAGTCCGGCTGTCCCAAGTTCCTATCGATGTTAACGTTTGTCTTTTGTTTTTTGTGGTTTTGTCTTGTGTATTTCCTCGGTACATTGTGGCATGTGACTCTGTTTTTTGGCCATGGTAGGTGTTTCCTGTTATCTTTTTATTCTATTTTATACAACATTTTCGGTATTTAGTTATTTGTTACCACTGGGTCGATGCCTCTTATGGTGGACTGTTAGTCCTCAAGGGTATTCACCAGCCCAGTAGTCAGTATTCCGGTGCTGACCAAAGAGCTGATTCCTTTCAGAACCTTGCGATATCAAAAAAAAAAAATCATCGTAAATTGTTTTGAAAACTAAGGAGTATCTCACTCATGCCAAGCCCTGTCCTTAGCTTATTTTGGCTTAATATTTAGATCACGTTGGTTATTTGTTCTCTAGCAGTTTTAAAACGTCTTTGGGTGTATGGTCTTCCAAACGTTTAGATGTTATCTGCTCTGAAAAGACATAAGTTGTCGAAATGCGCATATGCAGAAATTAAGTTTACAGTAACTTTGGTATTTAGTTATTTGAAAAAGTTTGAAAATATGATTTTTCTTTTATTAGTACTTTGATATTACTTTCCCTTAATAAAACCGCATTTTTTTAAAAAGACGATATAGTTTGCTTACTTAGGGTAAAAATATTGCTTATGTTATTTTATTTATTACCAATCATCTATAACGCAACATTTTGATAAGATTATGAAATATTTGTTCATTAAATTCATGAGATGGAAAAAGACAAATGAACTCTTGTTCGCGATCAGATCGCATTGCCATTATGATTTGTGAAATTTCGTAGGCGTAATGGGACTTAACATATTCACAATTGTTATAAAATCGCAGCTCTTGTGAACGCAACTCCTCAAAACTAATAAACGGATTTCCTTCAAATTTTACTGAATTGTTAGTCACTATATGTACAAGATCATAGCGGTTTGTTTGAGCAATGTCGGACTGAAACTTTTGGAATAATAAACATTTTACATGTTTCATATTCAAAGCAAGATAGTTAAAAATCGCATATTTGGTATTATTTAATAACAAAAATAGCTTCTTTCATTGTTCTTACAGAAATATTACTTTTATTTCTTCAATTAGTGCTGTATATTGATAAATTAAAATTACATACATCGGCACACTTCTAAGGTGTGTTTTGAATTACAGAATACCGAGGTTACCGTTAATTTAGCTTCTGCATATGGCCATTACGACAATTAATGTATTTTCAGTGAACATCAAATCAAAAACTTGGGAAATCCATAAAAATTAGAAAATAAGATATAATAAAAAGTGAAACATTTAAAAAGGGAGGTAATAAAGTTAATCTGATGAAGTATCCAATATTTCTAAAAGTCTTTTGCAGGGTTCTCAAAAAAACTTCACAGAATGATAGAGGCAAAATTAAATTTAAGAATAAGGAAAAAAATAAATTTTAATTTTGTTAATTTTCCTGAAAGAACAATTATTTTAGGGTTTTCTAAGCAGTAACATACCTATCTTTCAGTGATAGCAGTTCTTCCCATATGATAACACCAATATGTTTTACGCAGATTATAAGGCGAACCCCTGTCCTAATTTTAATCTGAAGTGGTTTGTAATGGATAGTAGAGCTTTTGTTTGGCATGGAATCCAAACTAGAACACTGAAATTTTAGAAAGAGAAAGTATTCTGCCACATGTTTTTGACGATTTCAGTAAAATGTATACACTCGGTTATAAGGGGAACGCCTGGCCATTTTTTTAATGTTTTGTTTTGTTTGTTTGTTTGTTTGTATGTTTTTTTTAAAAATGAGTTTTAATGGATAGCGGATCTTTCGCTTGCCATGAATATCAAACCAGGAAAACTGAAATTTAAGAGAAAATGGGTATTCTACTGTTTTTACGATTAAGCAATATCCGTAAACTAAATTATGATGGGAACTCCTGCCCGAATTGGTTTGAAAGAGGACTGAACGATTTTATTTCAGCATTGTTTTACTCAGCTTATGAGAAGAATCCATGCACAAATTTGTTTTGAATAGGGTATTACAATATATGGGCTGTATTGGATAGTGGAGATCTCGTTGCCAGGAAAACCAAACAATAAAACTGAAATTTTTGACAAAAAATATACTGCTACATCATGTACATATTTAATTACCATTTCAGCAATCTGTATAAACTGGAATATTAGGATAACCCCTGACCATTTTTTTGGAAGTTGGGGGGGGGGGGCTCGGTTTTGGGGATGATTTGATTCAAGCAATATGCATTGCGCAGATCATAAGGGGAACCTCTGCCAGAATTTTTTTTTCTAAATGGTGTTCTGATCTGGACTGTAATGGACGAGAGGTTCTAAGTTGCCATAGAAACAAAACATTCAAGAAAACTGAAATTTTAGAATAAAGGTATTCTGCTAGCTACTCATTATTTAACGATCTCAGCAATATGTTTTAAGATAATTAGAGGAACCATACCCTGTCCATTTTTTTTGAATGGGGACCTGAAATGCGTTGTTATGGATAGTGGAGCTTTCCATTGCCATGAAAACCGCACCAGAAAACTTAAATTTTAGATAAATATGTATAAACTAAATTCTAAGGGAACCTCTGTCCCATTTTTTTTTATTTGAAAGGGTACTATGGAGAATGGATTGATTTCAGCCATATGTATTTCTTAGATAATAAGAGGAACCCTACCAATTTTTAGGTCATATATGAGCTGCAATAAATAGTATAGTTCCTTCTCCAGATACTAAAAAACTGCATTTTTAGAAAAAAAAGTATTTTTCTACATATTGTTCTATCGCTTCTGCAATATGTTTTGCCTAAATGACTACAGGAACCCCTGCCTTAATGTTTTGATTTCAGCAATATGAATACCTACATTACAAGGGGAATCCCTGCCCAAATTTTTATTGAAAAATGGTTTAAAATGATTCGTAAGGGATAGTGGAAGGTTTGATTGCTATGATAACCCACCGAAATTTAAGGGGAAAAAACTTCTGCTACATGTTTTATTTTGGTTTCAAGAATTTGTGTTAATTAGAACCTGTCTCTTGCAACTTTAATTCTTTTTGGATTTTATTCAAGTGTTTAGAACACTCATTTCAATCCATACAACACATGACGCTTGTTACCTCTACATTTTCTAGCATGTGTATGTTTGAAGTTTCTTGTGCGGCGGGGAACAGATTGTTACAGGAGCAACCTTGGTTTAGATCTCTTATATTT
The DNA here is from genome assembly GCA_002080025.1 of Modiolus philippinarum. Lineage (NCBI taxonomy): Eukaryota > Metazoa > Mollusca > Bivalvia > Mytilida > Modiolidae > Modiolus > Modiolus philippinarum. The sequence continues at coordinate 39,437 of MJUU01062148.1, forward strand.
TGTTAAAATGTAACTTCCGGGTACAATTTACCTACCCCGAAATTTCAAACTTACAAGAGACTTACAGACATTACAAATAAAACTGATATGTTAATGATGAATACACAGAACAGGTACACCTTTATTTCTTTCTTTACTGACATTCCGTACTTCGCATCGTTTCATAAAAAACTTAAAACATTTAAGCTAAAAAGTAAATGTTAGAGAAATAACTTTCATGCACCACGTTAAGACACACCAGTTTTAATGAGGTTCGCTCCTTATGTTTTAGGATTTATGTCAGATTTTTGGAATCCTCGGCTTTCATCCATTTAAAAGCGTTATAAATGTTTGCCCATCCACCCCTTTATTTTTTCCATATTTTTATTTTACAAATCGCTGTGAACATTCTGTAAAATTTTCATTGAATACTATTCTGTCGCATTCATTCATGGTCAAACCGTGCTAATGTTAATCCTATGAAGAACCATTGGAGTTCAGTTTCCCATCAAATTTTCAATCATTCAAATCTCAATAACTATACCATCAACCGATCATTTTTCCACTTAAATTACCTCTCTTCTAATTTTCTAACAAAAAATCATGTTTATTAGAAATCTTATTTAATATCTAATGGAGTAGCGAACCCCCTTAAGAGAAATAATAAATACACTGGCAAATGAATGCATAGGCAAAAAGGGAAAAGGGGAAATTCGACAAAATCGAAAACAAGTAAAATGCACACTGAATTCAGCTTTAACACAAATTGAAATAACTCCACAAAGACAAAAAAAATGATCAAGAATACCACAAAACTAAAACACTGAAGTGTAAACCCCTTTATATGATCTCACAATTTTCATGACATTGCCAATTGTTAGGGAAACTATGATTTGTATCTTTCACAATTAAAGATTACCATGATTACGTTAACAATTTGGTTAGAAACATCAAACTAAAATTTGAAACTAATCCGTTCAATGGAATCAAAGTTAGGCTGTCCACAGACACAAAAATACCCAATTGTACCCCTTTTTCTGAAACGGGTGGGGCCACAAACCCGAAATTTAAACCCGGGATAGCCCTTATGCCAAGAAACCACATACTGAAATTTGAAGATGATCCGTCCACTAGAAACAAAGTTATGCTGGCCAGAGACTCCGACGCCGATGCAGACGCCGACGACTGCGCCATACCATAATACGACCGCAAAATGTTTGCGGTCGTATAAAAACGACATCAGCAACCTTTCATTTTTGTACGCTAAAATTATTTCTTTTTCAATTTTCTAAGAAAATTAAAACATTTACTCTAGTGTAGTTTGACATTAATCCTTTTATCAGATTGGTGAATACTATAATTTTCAAGGTAGAAAATTTACGGTTGGCATTCCTAGAATTGACATGATTCCTGCGCGTCAGTTTATGAAATAAAATGGAGGTAATACAAACCGCTTCAACATCTGTGTCTTATTATAAACGTTCGGCCTTTAATGACACATGTTGAAAGAGATTAACAAAATCTCACACCGACGAGAACTTGTGATAAGCGTCTTATTACAGTAATTAGATTGAGATACTTAAGAGAGATATTTCGATAAGCGTCATGCAGACGACAGCACCCATGCTAAAAAGAACTCAAATGCTATCTCCGATACAGAAAACATAAGCATGCAAAAAGCTAGAAAGTTTCGTTATTTATCTCAAACGTAGACTTACATTCAACCATGGCAAATCACCTCCGCCGGTAGCACAACCTTCATTCCAACACAGTTCTTTTCTCTGTAACTGTTTTAAGAATTCCACCGCTTTCTTCTCAAACTTCTAGCAGATATTTATTCACCCATTATAAATAAGTTTATACAGCTATTAATTCATTCATAAATTTATGTTAATCGGCTGTGTGGCATCCGGAAAATGTCCACAGTTGTACATTAAATTAATCGACGAACATTTCTCAGACGTTTAGCCTAGAAACTCCAGTATATGTCGTTGAAATGTGCAAATATCTGTCAAGTGATCCATTTGATTTGGCGGTGCCTCTGGATGTTCTATAGGAATACATTTTTTTTTTCATTTTTCATTTCACACCGCGAGTCGAGTTGTTATCTCCTAGATCGAATGCACAACTAATTGATTACATATATCACACTTCTGAAAGTCAGTTTTCTGAATTACATTCAACAGAAAAGAACAAAATGTCGTTGTTATGCTACCATATTTCCTAATGAGGTGATTCTCAATGAATTTCAAAATATTCTTCCCCCAGACTGTCACCGCCATATGTCTTGGTAAAATTACAAACACTTCTTTTTTTGGAAAAAAATGTTGATGCCAAATGTTTTTGTTTCGATGAGATGGATTATTTCATATGACATAATTAAAACTTTTTATGCCGACGACCGTAAGATTGGAATGGCGATATGTCAATTTGACCGAACAAATGAAATAAAAAAAAACTCTACTATGCTGAAATTATCAACAACAGACGACAACGAATATGAAAGCGTGAAGGCTTTTCGAAAGTACAGGCATACCATAGTGGCCTCCTAATTTGCACATTAGTATGAAAGGCTTAGAATAGTGTTATTTAGTCTGGGAAGTGCCGAGTAGTAAATAGAAAGTAGTGCATTCAGTCATACAAAGTTACAGTAGTAAACAGAAATTACAGGCTAAATTCATAAACACAGAAAAAGGTTGTCTAACATCTCTAACTGCTTATGTTATGAGTTAATGAACATAAATTTGCATGCAGTGTATAAAAGCTGATTTTTGTTGTAGGTTATTATAGTATGTTATAAAGTATTTAAATTCACGTCAGTAGGCTTGCTTTTAAACTACAAATTGTGCCTTTTGTCATTTTCTGGCACTTGGCTAATTTGATTTGCAAATATAAAAAAAGAGACCTTTTCCATTAAATGCATTTCCTGGCGATTTTAATGCTTCTTTTGTTCTCTAATTACTTTTTACTTCACCCATGAATACATTGACCCACCCATTTCCTTTTAAAGGAAGTTAACAACCACAACTGGTGGAATAGGAATAATTTCGATTGGTTAATTTACTTGAATAATTATCATAGCAAGCATAAGAACCTGAAAACATGGATGGTATTCGTTCCCCCGTTGCTTCGAGAATAAGGATTCTTAAGAGAATTTGACGAAAAAAAACCTTCCTACATAAGCCGTGTCATTTTTGTTAAAAAATAAACCAATTCTCCCGAAGGGATGATAATTCCTTCTTTACAAAGTGCCTCAGTTCTGAGTGTTGTGTATTGTTTTCGTGCTTCGTAATTGTCTCGTGTCTTCTTTTCTGTATTCTCGTTTCAGCAATGTCTCCGGACTTTGATTTTTGTAATGACCACATTCGTTGGTCCTGTCGTATTTTACTGCCCTTGTTTTAAAAGACTGTTGATTTCTCTAAGGTCAAGCAAATACAAATGGTTCAATTTCAAAAATTGGTAAAGTGTCCCGTCTATCGATTATACGTTTACCAAAATCTACAAACGTTGGAAAAAGTCAATAAGTCAATGACTTTTCATTTTCTGTTTTATAACGAACTTTACGCTTGAATTTATCTTAATTTTTTAACTAATGTATTCATTAATTTACATATTCTACAAAATCGCCGGACACCTTAAAATGAGAAGCGTAATAATTTTATTTTAGGAAAGTTTACCTACTTTGAACAGCTGCTTGTACTTGCTATTAATTTCTTTATTCCTTTTTCTGTATTACAGGTTTCATATGAAATATTTCTCTTTCTAAATTGAAACTGATGTTTTAATGTTATTCATGGTTTGCTATAATTGCGTTCATAGAGATTCAGTAGCAACGTTACCTCGAAGAAAAGGGTAGTGTGCTATTATACTTTATTGACGGGCGTGATTTTAATATTCCAAGATCACAACCCTTTACATGGTGTACATGTTAAGTGGTGACTGATATTTGTATGCAGATTCAGCAGCTACTAAACTTTAAGGAAATCACGCTTTATTTGCATTTTTAACTTGGCAATGAAAGGATATGGAGTACATGCTCAAGAGAAAGTCGCTATAAATACTTGTATAGACCAAGCAATGAAACATCGCTTTTATTGTTATTCTTCATCTTGAAGTCACCACAGGGCCTTCAACTATAGCTACTGTATGCAAGTTCGTGACGACACCCTAGCACCGATTTCAAATATATGAGTAAAGTGAACATAATTGGCCTAATCATATATTACTTGTAATATAGCAAGTAAGAACCGAACTGTCAGACTAAAAATGAACAATCCAGACACAACGGCCACATCAGAAACACATTAGTGCGGGACAGAAAAGTAAAATGAAGCAGTACAAAAAATTCAGATGAACTACACGGACCGAATAAAAACCATGGATGAGATCAGTTGCACTGGTAGAATAAGCATCTCCCGCTTCTTTTTATAAGACACCCGGCGTGTTGAACATCTCAACTCAAGAAGTAAAGTCAATCAAGTAGAGGAAAACAACCGTTAGTCGTAAGCGAAAAGATCTGTTGTCATCTGCGAAAGAGCATCACATTACGGTTCACAAGATAGTGATGTCGATACTTTTGTAGTGACGACTTCAAGTTATGGACAAAACGCCCTTGCTTAAGCAGCTTATTTCTATTCTCTGTCAAGGTTGTAACTGTATCGACCACAGGCCCTTGAGTAACAAATGAGTTTAGAGTTATAAACTCCATATGCTGGGGCTTTTGGAATGTTGCTACAAAGAAAATAGAAGTTGAGTATTGGAAAAGTAAAGTCATCGCGTATGTCATAACTACATCATTGAATTTGCATAAATTAAGCTGAACTTCAGTTTTGCAGTTTTGCAAGTAAACAGTACGATGATATCAGTAGTTGCCCTTCTTCTTTGAAATAAAAATAAGGAAAAATATAATAGAACACATCTCCGTTATCAAAGAGACGCTAAGATAACGCAACCTATCCTTTCTGTCTATCTTCTGTCATTTCCCATTTTTTATCGGCAACCGACGAATTCAACATCTGAATGAGGATGATGACAAAATTACGGAACAGAACGGTCAAGAGCCGAAGTCCATGAGACAAAAAGATAAATCGGGTGGAAACAAACGGCAAAATTATCGACTGCAATGGTCCTTTCGTAAAATAAAAAAATAATTGGCACAGTTATTTCCAAAGAGATCGTGGGTAAAACCGGTTTTAGATATTGCCAAAACCCCCTTCAACTGCGGAAGTGTCCGGTAGCAACTCAACAGCACTTAGTTTAAACTTTGTTTATTGAATTCATACATACATAGAATACACAATGAATTACAATAACACTAATAAGGATTCGGAAACAAGGTATTAAAGCTTATGTTAATCCGTCTCCTTGCAAACGACAAAGTAGTAACACATAATTATAATATGCATGTTTGTGACATTTTACATAATAACATATTATATTCTTTTTCAAACACAACTATATCAGTGTATTTATATAAGTTTATGAAGGAAAATAATATATATTATATTTAATTGACAAATCTTTTACTTTTCATGATGAATTTTTGCACTCGCAAGAAAATATCTTTATTTTGATCAATATTTAAGACTTTTGATCCGTATAAAAGCAGTTTAGAGTCAATGACAATAGGACAGTTAAAGGAGAGTAAAAGTTCTTTGCGGATTTCTGCATACTTTGGGCATGTAAGTAAAAAGTGGGTAATAGTTTCTAATCGACCAAATGAACAGTTAGGAGAATCCACCAGGTTGCGACTGAAGAGATGCTCATTAAGCGAGCTACTTCTCAGACGCAACCTGGTATGCAAAATTTGTCCCAGTCTAGTCCCCACGTTGTAGTATACAGGGCATTTTTTGGCTTTGGTACTAATTCGGGTTTTCTGAATGTAAATTCTAAGACCTAAGGATTAACTCCCTCCATCGTAGTTTTGTCCTTAGTTTTATTTAATATTACTGATTATTCGGGTTTCGTTTGATTTATGCATTTTAAATTTTTTTTGAAATTATGGAATTCCTTTGTTTGGGTTCTAGTGTTGCTGATGAGGAATTAATTTCCGAAATGGCCATACAGCTCATTAAAATTATTGCAGTTGGAGTTAACATATGTGTTATGGTGTCATGGTCATGTACTCCATATCCTTTCGTAAAATTTTAAATATATCGATGGATGGAGAATTTCTTATGTCAGTTTGAAGTTGATTCCACGATCTCACTGTCGATGGCAAAAAATAATGTGAATAAAAATTTGTTTTTGTGCGAATTTCTGATAAATTATTCGATTGCCGGGTATAATGCGTATGCAAGTTATCCACTGACGGTGGTATTAAATTGTACAAATGTAAGTAAGAAGGGTATGTTCGTTTATCATTTTGTAAAACAAAGTCAGCTTATGATTTTGTCTCCTAGTTGCTAGAGGTTCCCATCCCGTTTCATCGTAAAGTTTATTTATAGCAGTTAGTTTGGATCCACCCGTCACAATTCGCATAGCTTCCACTGCACATTTTCAATTTGTTGATAAGGCTTTGAATATTATTATCCCAAGTAACGTCGCCATACTCTAAAATAGGTCTGATGATGGTGAAATAAATTTTCTCCAAATTAAATCTGTCAAACAGAAAACGGAATTTCCGCAATAAATTCAGTCTAGTAAAAACTTTTTTTAACAATGTATTCAATATGATCGTGCCACAAGCCATTATTTGATAAATACAACCCTAAATGTTTATGGCAAGGCACTTCTTGGATATTACAATTATCCATCAGTAGAAGGGGGTGATAAGGTTTCATGAGTTTCCTACTTAGAACTAAAGATTTGGGTTTTCGGGGATTAAATTTGACAGGCCATTTATTAGACCATCTGTGAATTTTTTTCGAGATCATCATTAAGTAGTCTGGCTGTATTATCAGGCGAGTCAACAATAAGATACAAACATACATTGCCCGATTTTACTTTTTTTCTCATTGACCGCTCCCGACATGTGTTGCTTCAATGACATATTTTAGCTGCGATCGATTTTGCTCAACATTTTTATTCTCTTCTTGTAACTCTGGTGCTTTGCGCTGGATAACTCTGAGCATCGCCCAAGTTGGCACTCCATGGCGAGTGGGGAGCAAGGGAGTGACCTTGATATAATTTTTGTCAAGAATACCGCTTAAGTGCACGCTAGGGGCCTTCTTGATCTCGCTTGAGGGGGTGAATATTGTTCACCTCTAGTTGAAGACCCTCAGGCGACATCAAGATGAAGACAGGAATAAAAGCCCTGTCCTTGATAAACTGGAGTTTTCTATGTATCGTGTGCGTTTTTGTCACATGTACATTCACTCCATATCCTTTCATTTTTCCTAGTATCATCTGCAAATAATTTGACACACGCGTTTATCTCGGATACTATGTAATTAATAAATAAAATAAACAACAACGAACTAAAAATGGATCCTTGTGGAACACCTGCATTTACAGGTTTCAATTCTGAGTAACTATTATTCAGGACAACGCGTCGATGTCTACCATATACAAATATAAGTAGTTACTAAACCAACGGTTTAAGTTACCAGTAATACCATACTGTTGTAATTTAAAAAGTAAACCCCTATGCCATACCCTATAAAAAGCCTTTCTGATATCACAATACACTTCTCTTATTTCTATTCCACTATCCAAAACCCTCCCGAATTGATTTGGAATATCAATTTATTGATTAATAGCCGCATCCCCTTTTATGAAGCCTGACTCGTGAGGAGTGATGATATTATGTTGGAGTAAGTAGTTATGCCAGTGTTTATAAATACATCTCTCAATACACTTGGACAGAATACTTAAGAGAGATATAGGTGTATAGTTTTTAACATCACTAGGGTTATAACTTTTAAAGACAGGTGTGACGCTAGCTTTCTTCCAACACGACGGAAAGTATGAACGAGTTAAGGACAAATTAAATAATCTACAAAGTGGCAATTTTAACTGAGAACGTGCCTCTTTCAGAAGACGAGGACTAATCATGTCGGACCCTTAGGCCTTGCTAGGATTTAATGTGCACAATACATCTTCAATTTCACTAGGAATAAGTTTAATATCACTTAAAGAAGAATCGGACCCGTGAAGACAAGGTAGAGCTTTGAGACCTAGTGACCTGAAAATTTTGCACACATACTGGCCTCTCACTGATACTGCCGATGTCTACTGATATTTTCCCTTTGGGAAGCTTTGAGTTTGATTTTTCTTCCGTAGTGCGACAGTGTTCTACCAGCAGACTAGGCTCCTTGAGCTAGCCGGCAGTTTAGCGGCGAGCACCCCTTGACCCATCTTTCAAAATTACGTATAGCCTTTTTTCTCTCCTTTCAGGATAGTGGCCATGGAGTTAGTAGTCTACCTTTATTGGGTTTTATTCGTATGTTTTATACTATAGGGAAACGGGAAAGATAAAAGGGAGGTTTGGGTACCCATAATCCGGTTTAACCCTACCGCTGGCTTTTGGTAGTGCCGGTACCAAGTCCGGCCGCCCGAGTTCCTATCGTTATCTACGGTTGTCTTTTGTCTTACACGTGTTTTTCTTGTGTACTTCCCGTACGAATTGTTGCATGTAATTATAATTTTCAGCCATTGAAGGCGTTTCCTGTTATCCTTTTTTTTAACATGGTAACTTGATTGTCAACCTTTAACTTTGTATATTTGTACCAATAAGAAATCCAAATCGTCGCACCTAGAACAAGGTTCAGCATAGGACCCTTTGGGAAATTTTCTAAATTGTTTATTTTGAAACTTTTCATATATCAAATTGTTAGGAACTAGCTATATGTGACTGATACAAGCTCAAATTTGAGCCTCTTTTTACTCGTCGTGTTTTTATTGTTATTGTGAAACAGTGTTTTAGAACATAACGGCTATCCAACGGTTTAAAAATGTTTGCACTTGGTATCTAAAAGTGAGATGAATCATTCCTTTTTTTTTGCAAAACTTTCGGCATTAAATGTAAATTGGGTTTAGTTTTTTATATAAACCTCTTTCTTGATATTTTTTCAATAAATACCTATGTCAATTCATAGATACATTCGGACAGGACTGTATCTGGAATCAATATCAAGAAAATCCAATAAAAATACAAAAATAGAAAGAAAAAAAATCAGAAACTTAAATGTCAAGGAAATCATGTTTCGAATAACAGAGATGATTCTCATAAAAGGGTAAACTTGGATATTATGACAAACAATGCCATGAGTGCACTCTTTTCTCTGACTTTTCTTTTGCCGGACAGTAAGGTAAAACTTTTGAATGAGATCTAAGGCTAAAAGAAATCGTTCGCACCGTTAGAATGAGCTGACGGCTTAAGCGTACATGTCTACAGTAAAGTAAGTGAGAATCGAACCATCAGTCATAAAAAATGAGCTTTCAAAAGACTACGGCGATTTGAAATTGCATTTTATAGTGATATTTAAGCTTTGTGGTGTTCATTTTCATTTCTGTTTATTTGTTTTTTCTCTATGTCGTGTTGCATCTGAATTGCCGAGTATTTGGATACTTAAGGTCAGGTCGAAGTAATTGACGATGCCCTACTTAATTATGATTATTGCTGAGCCTAAGATACATTGATATATAAAAAGAAAAAATGGGACAGAAGTAACAATTGGTACTATTACTGCTACTATAAATTGTAAAAACTACTTCATAGGACTTGATACTGAACTGCGTTTCTCTGTTTTTGTCTTTATTCCCATTTTTTTTTGGTGTAAATCCAATACGGTTGAATTGACGCAGTCAATGACTCAATGAGATTTCGTTTAACTTTCAAATTGACAGTTTAAAGCTGGTCGTTTCTTGCAGAGTGAAAACTTTTTATAGGTACTAAAGCAAACATTATTCAAATTATCATTCACTCGGGGAAATTTTGTTATGTCTATTGAAATTTAGTTGGTAAGTTTACAATTATTTCGTTTCAACGCAAACCAGTGAATAAAACTAATATATAGAAATGGCATATAATGCGAACAAATGTATTTCTAAATTCCTTTATAGATATTACGTTTTTGTATCATTTGTCGTTAAATAGTAGTACTTTCAATGGGCCTTAGAATGCATTCGTTATTGCAGATTTGTATGAAATCAATAACGGAGAAAAATGCAGATACACTTCTATCACTCGGGTAAGCTTCATTTATGACAAAGTTGTATCATTTGTCGTTAAATAGTAGTACTTTCAATGGGCCTTAGAATGCATTCGTTATTGCAGATTTGTATGAAATCAATAACGGAGAAAAATGCAGATACACTTCTATCACTCGGGTAAGCTTCATTTATGACAAACTCATTCATAACTGAAAAGAATTTATAAAGAATTTTCTTTATATATTAAAATCCCTGATTGATGATTAGGATTGCACAATGGAACTCGTCCACCCCCACCCCCCACCATTTTCTTGCTTTTAATAAATTACTCCACGATTTCCTGATTCACGATTTTAAATGCAGATTTAAGATAACTCTGCTACCGTGAGCTTGTAATTTGATGTAAAAGAATTTTTCTCCACGTAAAAAGTGTGTTTTGAGACATGAGCTTCCCTTAAAATCCTACAAAAGTATAGGCTGACAACAGTTATATGTATCTGTATCGTCGAGTTTTCGCTGAAAGATGTATCTCTGAATATATTAACAACGACACGGACTTCCAATTTTCGGTATAGTTTTCAACTATAAACAACGGCCTCCATGTAAAGTCTGCGCTTTAATTAGATTTTGTACCTCCTTGTCAAAATTTTAATTTCAAATTTCCAAAACCGCACCATGAAATAAGTTTAAAAAACATCAAAACGTTGGAAAAAAACAGGCACAACAAAAAATTACAAGTTTTACATTATGCTTTGCATGAGTATGTGCCGAAGAATGCTATAATGTTTGAAATACTCTACAAAATACATTTCTAACGTACAAGTAAAAGTAATCAAGCATAAATTCGAAGAACGTACAAATGCCAACCGTGTACTCTTTAACCAATCTCTGTAAAGGGACAAAAGGTGGAAAGTTTTATATTGATTGATTGATTGATTAGTTAGAGTTTAACGTCCAATGAGCAATATTTCAGCTATATCAGGACGAGAACAAGTTAATCAATTCAAAACAAATTGTAAGTAAAAGAAGAAAGAAATAAAGGTGGAAGGGACAACCGGGGCAACGACTTTTGATTGCCACTGGAAAAGGGGAGAAATGGGTAGGGGCAGGAAATTTAGCCTTCTATACGACACCCAGTGCGTCTGCTCTCTTTAGAGAAATATAGAAGGGGTCTTTATACTGCATGGAGCGTGGCGTTTCTCCACACAGTTTGGCTACAATGGTTCGCGGTCAGGCTTTCCGTATTATGACCTGACTACCCCGCAAAGACAGGGCATTCCCCTATCCACCACCTGGGGACGCGCCCGGCAGCTCTGTAGCCAAAGCCCCTGAAAACCTATTCAGGTGCCGGGAAAGTTTTATAAAGAAAAATCAAGAAGCTGTAACATAAAAAAGAGTACAAGCAAAACCTCATCTGAAAAAAAAACTTAAGAAAAGAAGAAATGGAAAATAATACAAAAAATAAACAAAGGCAAATTTCAAAACGAATTAAACAATTTACATGTATTGGGGCTTCGATCCAAATGCGATAATTTTCAATTTGTTAGTCCGTCTACCTGTCCGTGATAATGTTTTTGTCGTCAATAATTTGTCCTTTGAAATGCGGTCTGAAGTTTGGGAATGGTGGGTTGCATTTTGTTAGTGACGACCAAATTTCGTTAGAGATTTCTTGGCCTGTCTAATCGGGACTAAATTACATGTAGTTATAAAGCTTGGAAATGCTGTGATGTACTACATAAGCGATTTTTATGTTTGTGAGGGTCCATTTCTTTTTTACTGGCACTCTGGTTTTTATCTTAATCAACATTTCGTCAGAGATTACTTGGCTTGTTTTAGTTGGCATGATTTGAAATTTCGGTCTGAGGCTTGGAATACATTGGCAACGAATATCGGAGCAAAAAGGGAAATGGGGACATTATAAGATAAAACAAGAATTAGACGATTAGTGCGAACAAGCTTTGTGCGGTTTTGTTGTCAAAGAATAAACTTAAATGCACTTGTCGTGTCCATTGTTTTACTTTCGGATTAATGTTTTAAAATTATCAAAGAAAATTGGTATGTTAGGCCACGATTAAAAAGTAAAAATATACCAAGTGTACAAATTAAAAAACAACTGAAAATATCGAAAAGGAACAGAAAGGAAAGTAGAGAATCCCAAGTTTCGGCAAGTACTGCCTTCTTCTAGGGACGACCGGGCAGAAAATCGAAAAAAATGTATAGATACCAAAGAGAACTACCAACTGATGTGTTACAGAAATAACCTTTTAAATACATCTGCGAAGGGGGAATTCAAAAATCCAAAATCACGGCAATTCATATCCAACACGAATTGAGACAGCATAATAAAGACAAAACAAATAAACAAAAGGAACAATAACGCCACAAAACTAAAGTACTAGCAGTGTGAACCCTCCCCCCCCCAAAAAAAAAATAAAATAAAATAAAAATCAGGTTCAATCCTGAACATTATTAAAAACGGAATTAAAACATTTATAATCTGTAGTGTGCAAATTACTGGGTGAAGAGTCTCAAGAAAATATATAATGCTTTGTTCCAGCTAAGAAACTGTCGTTGTTTTTCACCTGCACTGATTTGTATAAGGACAATTCCGTGCATGTCCAGTATGCTGTGGTTTCGCTCAACAAAAATGTTTAACTACTTGGGAATCTTTTTTAGTTGGTAACACTCTGTTTATGGTCGACAAATCGATCACCTACTCTTCGACAAGTCTCATCAACAAAGATCATCTGGACGCGTTTGCAACCAACACCACGCACTACTTTTTCAGTTGTGCTCGGTTTTTTAATTTCAAGACGTTACCCAGTCCCACTATTTCATCTATTTCCCAAGTTAAAGGACAGAAGTCAGACAGCGAGATCTCTTACATTTTCTAGTGCCCTTGTATTTTATGGGGAATTTGAGGAGTAACACTCTTGAAAGAACTACTGACAAGGTGCTATTTTAGACTTTTCTCTTTTCTGAAAGCCGCAATAGGAGGCGAATCCTGGAAAACAGCAGTCGTGTTCGTCCTTGAGAACTATGGATTTACGTTTCGGATCAAAATATTTGTGATAGCTTCGTAATGAGGATATGTCAGAAACAATTATATACGGTCGCTGGTATTTCTCACCCTCCATCCCATAGATTCAAATCTGGTAACACGGAGACTGAAATCATAGTTCCATCAAAAACTTTACTGCAATAGACCATATCCGAGTTCTGGTATTTCAGATTCACCAGTTGTTGTTTGTCCGCCCTACGTCACAAACGTGTCCGCCCCATGTGACCAACTTCATGACGTATTAGGCTCTATGATATGACGTTTTCTATACTGTGACGTATTGAAAAGTAGTCTGGTAAATCTTATTACCAAAGGTCGGATATGGTCTATTCTTGTAGCCTTTCTAAGCGAAAAAAGATTAAATTTTGTTACATTGGGTCATGAAATCCTGCTTGTCACTACAAGTTACCTCATTATGGGTCCTGTCATCCTAAGTCATGCAAAAATGCCATTCCAGTGTCGAAATACTTGCGACTTTTTCATTTTTGAAGTGACGAGCAGGAGATCAGGACTGAGTATAACAGAGTGATTTTTTTTAGGGGGGGGAGGGGTCATTAACCAAAGAGATGTAATACACAAAAAATGCAGATCAGCAAATGAAATAATGTGATGTGAAGTGAACATTACACAAAACCCTTCAAATACATGTTCAGGTTAATAGCACAACGCTTTTGTTGTTTTTCTTCATATTGAAGTCCCCTCAACATTTCTGTTATTACACTTGTACTGTATTTAAACCTTGTCCTTAGTATTAAGATACTCTTAAACAACCTTTGACTAGTAGAATTGACAAGCAAAGGGGCAATTTCAATAAAAACAAGCAGAGTACAAAAAGACAAATAAATGAAAGAAATGTATTATCTAACACCATTGTCGAAAAGTGAAATAATAACATTTTAAAAAAAGAATAAGGTATTTTCATAAAAATGATTTCAGTTTACACGATTTAGTATTTTGAAAATAAAATCAATGGTGTAATATGTAACACGCGAGATGCTTCTCGAAGATCAAAATGACATTTCAAAATCATAGTATCATTTACATTTTAATTGTTAAGTTGTTTACAAATGCGTTTGAATATGATATCGCCTTGTTCCCTGCAATCTTCATTAACGACAGATACTAAAGAAAGCCCAAAAAGTGAGTATAACTTTTGCATGATTTTCAAATTCTTGTCTTCCAAATTTACAGATTTTGTTTTCTTTACGTGTCGTTCACATTTTATATGTTCTTCGGGAATTTTCATTGTAAAAAAATAAATTGAATTGTCCATATTCTTTTAATAAATTTAACTCTATCTCAGTGTTTCTTTTTGTGCTGTTCTTCACAATCGTATGAGTCTCCAAGACCATAGGTTGTTAATCGATAGTGGTAAATATATTTGATTATTTTAGAAACGTAAATTCAGTGGTCATGCATGTCCTCATTGAATATCCATACTAAGAATAACAATTAAGACCTGCCATTCCTATATTGGGTGCCCATATTGCACAAAAAACATATAAGGAAAGATACCTCGCAGGATCTTCATCTTGCTCAACTTCTGAATTGTCTATTACATTGTTTTGTCTGCAGTCAAAGACAGGCATCAAGCTGTGAAACTGTTAATGTCCGAAGTGACATAAATCCCATGTCGATAATTGAAAATTCGAAGGATTTATTGGATAATCTTAAATGCCATTCATTTTTTCAAATACATTCTCTAAAAACATCTTACTTTTCCATACAGTTTACCACGATTTCTCATGATAAACTAAAATTAAAAATTAAAAGTATCACTCAAAAAGCCTATGCCGATCAAAAAAAGTATTGTATTAGGTTAAAAATCCACATTTTTTTCAAAAACAAATGTAAAAAGAAAAGTTTGATACGACGAAAAACATGTGCCTAATATGCTTGATTTTCTAATTGATAATATATTTGTCATATTTGGAGGTGCTATTTATCAACAGCAAGTTAGGCTCCAATTAAAGTTTATTTTTTTTTACCATTTTGGACCATTCTTACCTAAATTCTGCACGAAATTTAAAAAATTTACAAAAGGGGGGGGGGGGGGTTCCACACCCGGAACTCTCCTTCTGGATCCGCAAATGTGCGCTTAATTGTTTCAATGCGAGTCATGGCATGCATTTTTCCATTCATTTGCAGAATCCTGTGTTTAATTAAATGCAATTATTAAAGATCTAACCGACTAAATTTTAATTTAATTTTAAGTTTAAATAATGTGTCATAAATTTTTATATTTAGTGCTCGACGAGAAACAACTTACTTCAAATTATAAATTTGAAGATCATTTTCTGTAAAAGAAAAAAAAAACATCTCTTTTGTTCTTTGCATACTTTAATAAAACCTAAATGGATGGTCATCGGGAAAAAATAGAACTAGAACGCATTGCATTACCAAGTCGGTGAACTTATTTATAGTACCAGTTATAGGATGCCTGCTAAGATACCATTGCGCAACTCTCTTTATCCGTATCAACGTCGGCATACGTGGCCCTTGACGTTATGAAAAAACCAGCATTTTTTTGCACAAATTATTTGCACGGTGACCTACCAAATTTTTTATATTTTTAAAAAGTTCAGAGCTTTTGCAGTATTGTGTTAGTTTTTTTTTTTAGAAAAAAAAACTGTAGCACGTATATCTATTTTTAAAACAATATTTTTCTGATGTTGTAGTCGTCAAAAACCCCCTTTCCCTATATATTCAATGTAAATTTAGGTCAAATTGGACGTTTTCAAGCTATTGGGAAATAAAAACGAATACGGGTACCCCATTTTTCTTTTTATATTTTAATGTATCTCAAGCTTAGCTATCATCATGAAATAAAAAATCATAATTTGTAGGACATCGTCAATTACTTCGATATAACCTTAAATAGGCTTCTCTGTCCAAAAATGTCTGAACCACTTTAATATATATGCAAAACTCACTTTACCATGCCTTTTTAAAATATTTCGGTCTTGGTATTTGAGGGTGTTTCTTGATGTCTGATCGAAACTAGACTCAACGTCGCTGCTCTGCTGTAACAAAAAAGTCAGGTTTTTTTAGAAGGAGTACGGCCATTTAAGCGTATATATTTTTCCTATGTTGGGCCATATTCAAATTATGCTCCAAGTTTGTCAAAAATCGTGTAAGAGGGCCCATATCACATGCGCTTCCTGTGAATAAAATTAATTTATGCCAACCTTGTATGCTTTCTGATATATTACAATGTATTAGCAGTTGAACATGACTGTTACTAGCCTTTTGTGTCTTTTTTTAACAAATTTAAGGTGTCTTGGAAGATAATGCTTTTCGAAGGACACCGAGAACCAAAACCAAATTTTTGTTGCTAGCTTATATACATTTGGTGCTCAAAATGGCAGCCGGTTTAGTTTGGTTCTGGGTGTCCTATACACCTTCAAAAATTGTCAAAATCTGTCAAAATTGCATTCAAGTGGCAAGTTCAGTAGTTGAATCTTTTATCTTTAAGTATGAATATGCATTTTAATTTATTTTATCGCAAAAATGTATATAACAGAAGACCATATAAAACAGTTTTGGAGAAGATCTAATACTTTTTCGAAATTGGTATGCTGAGTGAAATGAATTCACGGGAAAGTGGAGTGGGAATACCTCTTTCTAGTTTTCCTTTGAGACATTTAAAGCTCTGTTAATTTGTCATTTCAAATCTTTAGAAGTTTTGATGTTGAACATAATATAAACATTGCAATGTCATTTTCATTTCACTATTCACTGAAAAATACATACAAAATGATACATTTTTAATATTCATGCTGATCCGGAAAACCCTCAAATACAGATGGCCAGAAAAATAGTTTTTATTGTTTCCAAAACAAGAGACCCAAATGTTATTTTGACAGTGCATTCAAATGACAAATTCTAACATGAACAATTACACCATAACTATAAAATAGATAGATCATACACTTCGGAATCTTTTTATCACACACTGCACGAAGTCAAACTCGATCAAAAATGAACAAATAAAGGGATATGGAGCAAATGTACTTTGGGACAAAATCCCTATAAGTACATGCTGAGTGTAGCAAACGGAACAATGCTTTCATTGTTGTTCTTCGTCCTGAAGTCAACATGAAGCCTTCAACAAAGAGCAAACATTCGTACCTTATAGTAAGTTCAAAACGGCCAATGCCAATGATTTGAGTGGAATTCACTTGCTAAATGTTGAACAAATCTGAATTTCGCAAACAAAGGTAAACCATTCCTTCGATATGCAATTTACCAGTTTCGAGAAGAATTACAATTTCGCACGTTGTGATTTGAATTTTGCTGACAGATAATTTAATGGTTGATGAATTACAACATTTTCACAATTGCTTAGGCTCTAATGGATCTCTTACGTGAATTTGGAATGCTTCCAAATTCAATCAAAACAAGACCAACATTTTTTTTTAATTTGGGAAAATCGTTTCTGAAGTTTCAATCTTCTATCAAAACTTTAAAAAATCAACTAAATGGACAATGCTTTTACCAAAACTTACATATCGCATTAGTAATGCCTCGCAATAATGGAAAACGATTTTTTTTTGAAAATAAAAATCTTTCAAAAAAATTACCAAATCGCCCTGATTCAAGCATAAAATTATTAGAGGAAGAAACTTGGTACCTTGGAAATCATTAATCGGACATTCTGACAGACTATGAACCCAACAAGTGCTAGCTTTAAAAAAAACTTGCCTGACTAAGCATAAATCAGTATTGGCGACTTCAAGATGAAGAACAACAATAAAAGCGTTGTTCCATTGCTTATTTACCATGTATTTGTAGAGACTTTGTCTCATTTGCATTTACTCCATATCCCTTCATTGATAAATTGAGTTCATTTAGCATCATATTAAACCAGATAATGTTTATTTTGACTGCAGCACGTCTACTTGTTTTTTGCCATATGATTTCAAATATATGTGACATAAAAGGGACAACAGGAAACACCTACAATTGCTGAAACTTATAATTACATGCCACAATCTGTAGGAAACTACACAGGAAAAACACAAATAAGACAAACGCAAACAACGATAGGAACTCGGGACAGCCGGACTTGGTACTGGCACTAGCAAAAGCCAGCGGTAAGGTTAAACCGGTATATGGGTACCTCCCCTTTATTTGTCCCGTGTCCCTATAGTTTAGTAAACATACGAATAAAACCCAATACAGGTAGACTACTAACTCCATGACCACAATCTTGAAGGGAGAAAATATTACAATACGTAATTTTGAAAGATGGGTCAAGGGGTGCTCGCCACTAATCTGATGGCTAGCTAAAGGAGCCTAGTCTGCTGGTAAAACACTGTCGCACTACAGAAGAGAAATCAAACTCAAAACTTCTCGTAGGATTTTGGTCAAGAATATTTCTGTAGACATCGGCAGTATCAGTGAGAGGCCAGTATTAATGTAATATTTTCAGGTCACTAGATCCCAAGGCAAATTTAACCTTGAAATTGACAACATCTTCAACAACTTCATCTTGAAATTGTCAACAGAGGTACATTACAAACTAGCCTGTATGACAAACGCGATGACTTCACTTTTCCAATAGTCAACTGCCCTTTTCTTTGTAGCAACATTCCAAAAGCACCAGCATATGGAGTTTACATCTCACAACTCATTCGCTACTCAAGGGCTTGTGGTCGTTACAGTGACTTCCTTGACAGAGCTCAGTTGCTTACAAATAGACGACTTAAGCAAGGGTAAGTTACCAAAAACTTGAAGTCATCACTACAGAAGTTTTACGGTCGACATCACGATCTTGTGGATCGCTATGGGATATCTGTTTCCCAGATGACAACAGATCTTTCCCTCTGCAACTAAAGTTTGTTTTTCCTATATCGGATTTGACTTAACTACCGGATTTGACATGTTCAACACGGCGGGTGTCTTATAAGAAGCAGGAAATGCTTACTCTACCGGTACACCTGATCTCACCCATGGTTTTTATTTGGTCCGTGTTGTTCATCTGTATGTGTGTTTTCATTTTTCTTTTTTGTCCCGTAATTAGTGGTGTCCTTGTTTCTTAGTGTGTCCGATGTTGCCATTGTCCATGGATTGTTCGTTCTTTTGATTGACGGTTCGGTTATCACTTACTTTAACGGATGCAAGCAGAGTATCTTGTCAATATCCCCTATAACGTAAAGGATGTAAGTTACGTTACAGCTTTTCTGGATGTTTAGTCAGATATACCATTTTATAGATTTTGTTTTGTCTCGCCCGTGACGAAAAGTTGTAGAGGCGAGACTTAGGGATAGCATATCCGTCCTGCAGTGGCGGAATCAACAATTAGAAACTACTGAGAATTAACAAACCTTATGTTAGTGGTAGGTCCATGGCAGTATTTGATGTGCAGTAATATAAGTATTGATACTACTCAAATCCCTACGTAGTATAAGGCCCCGGCCTCTGAGTCATGCATGAATGATCACGTTCAGTTTTTCGAAAGCAGTTTAAACAGCATTCGACAAACCGTTGCGTCTTGAGGAGTAAATAATGATTCCATGCCCAGACCTAAGTCATGTACTAGTATGAACGCTATCGTAACGTGTTCAACAACAAGTTAGTACACTTTGCACCACTAGTTCTAGCTTCTTGATATTTAATATACAGTTGCGTCTTGGGGAGTACATATTATTTCCATGCCAAAATGTTGGCCCTGTCCCCTAAGTCACAGATGAACGATCATGTGAAGTTTTTTGCAACCAGTTTGTACAGCCTATATCAGCTGTCCTACCCTCTAGATATTTCACATACATACGACTTGAGGGGTACATACCGATGACATGCCCAGATGATGGTCCTTTTCCCGAAGTCATACATGAACGTTCCAGTTAGGTTTAAAGCAAATAGTTTGAACAGTCTGTACCAGTAGTCCAAGCCACTTGATATTTAACATACAGTTGCGTCTTAAGGGGAACACACCTTAGTCCTGCAAGAAAAATCACGTAAAGTTCTTGGCAAGTAGTTTGTACAACCTGGAACAGTAGTCCTGAACTCTTGATATTTGACTCACAGTTTCGTCTTGAGGAGTAGTTACTGATTTCTTACTCATATGGTGGCACCGGCCCTTAGTCATGCATGAACGCTCTCCTTACTTTTGAAGCGAAGAGTTAGTACAGCCTTGCCAGTAGTCCTAGCCACTTGATATTTGACATACAGTTCCGTCTTGAGAAAACACACAGATTTCACACCCAAATGATGGCCCTGGCCCCTTCGTCATGCATTAACGATCACGTTTAGTTTTTGGCAAACAGTTTTTACAGCCTGCACTTAAAGTCATATCCTTTGATAGCGTGTTAAGAAGTAAATACCAATTCAATGCCCAGATGGTGGCCCTAGCACTTACGTCATGTATGAATAATTACGGTAAGTTTTTGTAAGCAGGGGTGGGTTGTTACTAGTGATTTATGATCTATTTTAATCTAATTATCTTGTCAGTAATCTTCTACATATAATAGCTTCCTCTTGTCTGTTTATTATTTTCATATAAAAGTTTATGAAAACTAGTTATTTTATATTTAGCTTTCAAGCCTCTCTCTGACAATGATTCAAAACAACCGGAAGTTCTACCAAATCTTGTATACTGCCTGACGTCAAGACGTTAGGCAATAAAGCTTTACCTGTTTGAAAACAAACAGTCATTTGGGCGTTTTTCTGGAATGGTAACAAAAACTCAGATTTTAAAATTTTAAAGATTATCAAAAAATCTTGCTGAAAATTTTCCAAATAAATGTCCCTATTAAAAATTACTTTTACACTGACTGAGCCATAATTTTAACATGTTTAAATCAAAGCAAGTTTGTCTCTTTTCGGAATCGCGTCACATTGATGTACAATGCTCACCTAAAATAGGCATTCGAATTCTTATTGCTGCAACAACAGTATTCATGCATTACTCTGAAACTTGTTTTTCTGGTCAAAGGTACACTTTAGGGTTGCGCATATTTCTTTCACTTTTTACTTAACGAAGACAATATGGAGTATATCTGGAGCTAAGTTTTTAGCTAGATTCACGTCTTCCCGGCTTTGACATTACAGATGCTGACTATAACCTGGATTAACATACTGACATAGTGACGGGTGCTGTATACAGAGCAGGACATGCTTACCCTTCCGGAGCACCTGATGTCACTCTCTGAGAGTTCACACTGTTAGTGCATTAGTTTGTATTGTTGTATTTTTGGATTTTTTGTTTTGTGGTTCTGTAGCGTCTGTGGTCTTCCGTCTTCTAGTTTCTTTCTTTTGCATTGTCGATGGACTTTGATTTATGTAATATTGTTCTTTGTTCCTTTGGTGCTTTGGAACTATGACATCGAAATAGAAAAATTATCCGAGTGCTATGGACCGAAAACTCTTACCCTAATACAGCTTCAAAAGTGATGTAAATCTTTAAATAAAGGTGATGCTTAACTTTTTTGCGGACTGTATAGAAATAGATATATGAACATGTATGTCGGGGAAAGCAAAAACAGCTGTTCGCTTCAGTCGAAACGTGACTTAAGCCAAACCTAAGCCGTAGTAATAGCAATCACAAAATTATCTTACTTTTTTGTTATACATACTTTTTTGTATGTATCTTTTTTCATTTCAATGTCACCAGTTTTTCACATCATTACATTATGATTAAAAAACTGCGTTATCAATTGTGAGAGCTTTTAGGAGTATTTATTTTCTTTTATTAATTATTTATTTTCATTCTTAAATTATTTTGTTCTAGGGATAAACAATGAAGTTACTTCTTCTCTGTGTGTTGGTATTGACTGCTGTTGTGGCAGTGACGTCATCAAGATACTCAAAATACTGTTCTACTAGTGCAATTAGTCAGTTGAATAGCGTATATAATCAGTTAAAGTACATCAAAAAGTACAATTACATGAAACAGTGCAGAAGAGACGCCGCGCTGACAGATGTGGCCACGACCATTGGGCAATATTCGCGTAAACTTCAACAAAAGATCATGGAATTGTTCAACATTTACAACAGTAAGGGAAATAAGTAACGATTATACAATAATAGTGGGTTTTGAATGTAATATGCCAAAATATGTCCCAACGTTAGATGACATAACGCACGACCCGAAGTGCATTAAGTCTTCAAACCTTAGGACATATTTTGGCATATTACAATGTACATGAAAAAACCACTATTATTGTTATTATTATTGTGAAAGTTTTTGTTACAAATTATGAAGTAAACTTCATGTAATGTAAATAGTAAAGAATATAGAAATACATAGCCATGTATTTCAGCCTAATCGGAAAATACTGTAACAAACCTAGAACAGATGCTAGCCTTGTGATATTTAGTTAGTTGCAGACGACTGCAAGAGGATAAACCATTCCTCTTCAACTAAATAGAAAAAGAAGGGAAACGGGGAATGTGTCAAAGAGACAATGACCCAAAGGGGAGTAATAACAACTCAAAGCCACCATAATTTCTTCACTGAACGGTGAGGAAACCCCACACCCAACAGCAGGTCGGAGTTGGCCCTAAATAAAGTGTAATCAAGTTCAGCGAAATAAACATCATCCTAGACTCCCATAGACATAAAGTGAACTAACTAGAAAACAGACAAGACACACAAAGGCTAAATTTCCTGACTTAAGACGGGCGCAAATCTGCTGCGGCGGGGTTAAACTAGTTTTATTGGGCCCAAACCTTCCCCCTATAGCCAATGTGATAAATCAAAAAACAATCGTATCAAGAGTAAGATTCAGTTGGCAACAGGACTGAGTCAATTGTGAAAAAGGAAACTGAAAGAACTAAATATACGGACATAAACAGGAAATCACAAGAGACTAATAGCAGTTAACTGACATGCCAGCTCCAGACCCATTACCAACTGACAAATTAAGTTATGTACCCTCAGTATACAGCTTCCACCAAGATCCCTTCCTCTGAGGAGTTTAGCATTATGATTTCATGTATATACCGGAATACATAACCCGTGTCCATGCAATACTGGTTTTAGAAATTTCGAATGTGTTTAGTTAAAATGCAAAGACCCTATCAAAAAATCAATGTTAATACCAAAGAAGGCCATACGTAATGACTTGACGACAATACCGTAATTATAACCCTTATGAGTTTGTAAGGCGAGTTTTAGTATTTTTTACTCTTATGTAAAACATTACCATAAAATAAGGGATGTGAAATGCTTGCCTTGATTAGATGTTTATAGGTTGCATTGTATTTATGAACTAAGTCTTTATATCGATGATAAAATTGAGTAAAGGTATTAACTAGTTTATGATAATGAAAACCCTGATGTAATAGTTTTTCAATTATGAAAAGATTTCGTTCATTAAAATCACAAACTTTATTACATACTCCAGCAAATCGAACAAGTTGAGATATGTAAACACCATATGTTGGAACATCGCCATCCAGAAATGAATAATTAACTATGGGAAAAGAAAAATCATCCCTTTTATCATAAATTTAAGTATCTAATATACCATTCGTTATATCGAAATTGTTTGTTTTTCCTCTATCGGATTTGACTTAACTACCGGAGTTGACATGCCCAACACAGCAAAGTGTCTTATAAAGAGCAGGAGATGCATACTCTACCGGTACATCTGATCTCAACCATTGTTTTAATCATACTGCCGCTCCGAAGGAGAAGGGGGTATACTGTTTCACCTGTGTCCGTCATTCCGTCAATCCGTCATTCTGTCCGTAATAATTTTCATCAAGTAATTTCTCTGCAATGGATAATGATACAAACTTGAAATTTTGTCAGAACTTTTATACAGTTATGCCAAAATATGGGATTTTCAGACCTGTGGGGTTACTACTTTCTGTTTACCGACTAAGTCAATTTTTCAAAATTCTGTCCGCCCGTCCGTCCATCCGTCCGTCTCAGCCTTCGTCAAGCTTTTCTCTGCAATAGTAAATGATACAAACTTAAAATTTTGTCAGAAGCTTATACTGTGGGATGCACTTTCGGACCTGTGGGGCCACTACTTCCTGTTTACCGACTTTGTCAATTTTTCATAATTCTGACCGTCCGTCACAACTTCGTCAAGCTTTTCTCTTCAATGATTAATGATACAAACTTAAAATTTTGTCAGAAGCTTTGTATAGTCATGCCATATTGTGGGATGCAGTTTCAGACCTGTGGGGTTACTACTTCCTGTTTACCGACTTAGTCATTTTTTTCAAAATTCTGTCCGTCCGTCACAACTTTCGTCAAGCTTTTCTCTGCAATGGTAAATGATACAAACTTAAAATTTTGTCAGAAGCTTTGTATAGTCATGCCATATTGTGGAATGCAGTTTCAGACCTGTGGGGTCACATTTTTCGTCAAGCTTTTCTCTGCAATGGTAAATGATTCAAACTTGAAATTTTGTCAGAAGCTTTGTATAGTTGTGCCATATTGTGGGATGCATTTCGAGATCCCTCGGGATTCTACTTCCTGTATAACAACTGAGTCAATTTTTCAACATTCCGTCCGCCCGTCCGTTTGTCACATTTTTCGTCAAGCTTTCCTCTTCAATGGTAAATGATGCAAACATGAGATTTTGTCAGAAGCTTTGCATAGTCATGCCATATTGTGGGTGCAGTTTCAGACCTGTGGGGTTACTACTTCATGTTTACCGACTTAGTAATTTTTTTTCAAAATTCCGTCCGTCCGTCACAACTTTCGTCAGGATTTTCTCTGCAATGGTAAACGATACAAATTTGAAATTTTGTCAGAAGCTTTGTATAGTCATGCCATATTGTGGGATGCATTTTCAGACCTGTCAAGATACTTCTTCCTGTTTACTGACTTAGTCAATTTTTGAGCATTCGGTCAGTCCGTCACATTTTTCGTCAAGCTTTTCTCTGCAATGGAAAATGATTCAAACTTGAAATTTTGTCAGAAGCTTTGTGAAGTTGTGCCATATTGTGGGATGCATTTTGGGATCCCTCGGGATACTACTTCCTGTATAACAACTTAGTCAATTTTTCAACTATCCGTCCGCCCGTCCGTCTGTCACATTTTTCGTCTAGCTTTCCTCTTCACTGGTACAATGTAAATGATGCAAACATGAAATTTTGTCAGAAGCTTTGTAAAGTCATGCCATATTCTGGGATGTATTTTCAAATTTGTCAGGATATACTTCCTGTTTATCGACTTAGTCAATTATTATTATTCTTTCTGACCTACACAACTATCTTCAAGCTTTTCGCTGCAACGAGTAAAGATACAAACTTGAAATTATGTCAGAAGCTTTGTTTGTCAGAAGCTTTGTATAGGCCTGTCATATTGTTGGATGCATGGGAGCGGGGTTATTGCTAGTGAGCATTGGCTCGTGGATCCCTTGTTGGGTCCGTGTTGTTCTTATGCGTGTGTGTCTTAATTTTTCTTTTTTGTCCTGGACTCAAGTGGTGTCCTTGTTTCTTGGTGTTTCCGATGTTGCAGTTGTCCTTGGATTGTTCTTTTTTTCTTTTTTCACTGACGGTTCTGTTCTCACTTACTTCCTTACCCAATCTCTGTACTAAGTTTATGTTAAAGACATAATAATTGTAATACATTGTATTATAAGTGCTCAGATGACCAAAATTTAATTATTGTCAATCAAAAAGAAAGCTCCTCCCTTGTAAAAATTGCTGAGGTGATCAAGAATGAAATTATTGTCAATCAAGAAGAAAGCACTTTCTTGTAAAAAGTGCTCAGATGACCAAGCATGAAAATATTGTTCATCAGAAGATAGCTCCTCCCATTTATCATCAAGTAATTTCTTAGCACCACCCCAATGCATCTTAACATTTTATATGCCGACGCATATTATGCAAACGCTATAAATTATTTGTTACAAGATGTCTGTATGGTAGGATTACAAATCTATTTAAACTTTCTTAGAAGAAGAGGACATGTTATAAATCATAATAATCTTTTAATACCAACCACGCATTTCTGTAAAATACTCTAATATTATGTCTTCTTGGAATAAAGGGTCAGACTTCGAAAGCATATATCTGAAGAACAAAGTATCTGAAAGTGTGCTGCCGAATACTTCATGTGTTCAAAATTACCACCTTTAAGTATATTCTTGAGAACTCTAGGACACCTTCTTGCAGCCTATTTTCTAGAGATATTCGTCAGAGTTTATGCTATTGAATTTATGAAGAAATTGATTTTTGAAGACAATGAAAATACATTTATTACACTAAATACTATATAGCAAGCTTTTCATTAAGTCCATGAGTTGTACATTCATTTCTGTTCATAAATTTGATAACACAAAACTGATGCAAACTGCTTTCTAAACCAAAAGATTCACAATTAAAATTTTGTCCTTTAGTGATACATTAATTGGAATATGTCTTTATTTTAGAAAAGAATTGGAAAAAGTATAATGGTCATTGCTATGTATTGGCGCCTCAGCAGGTAACATGGGCAGAGGCTGAGGTAAGTATCAAAATACACTAGTCTTTTTTTTCAACTTGACTTTATACTAAAAAATACACTTGATATACATATCAGATAAACTTCCGAACAGTAAAATAAATCAATCGCAGTCAATTGTTATGATCAAAATTTAGCAGCCGCAGCCCCACTGTAGTCACAAGTGAAAATGTGCTTCACATGACAGTAATAAATAAGTAGTAAGTATAAAATAATTCGTTTTTCTTATTTCAAGTTAGAAAAATGTTGAAAGTTATATAGTCATTTAATGCTTTTTCTTTCTTAAATGAATTATTTTATTAATGCCCCTCTTCTATACAAGTGCTGCAAAATAACATTAGTTTCGGTCTATACTTATATTATATCAATTTAATGAGTTATAGTTTATTTCGTTTCACGATCCTACATTCAAATTCTATCAATTAGCAATGCTTGAAAAAGGCCAATTGCGGACTAAAATCGCTCCATTCAATTTCATGGTTACATCCCTCATTCTAACCCTTTTGGTTTCATACCTTATCTATTTATATATAACAAAATACCATAGTTACTGTAAATTTTGGTTCTGCATGTGCGCATTTCACCAACTTGTGTCTCTTCAGTGCAGATAAAATCAAAATATTTGGATGTCCATAAACCGAAAAACTGATAGAGAACAAATAACCAATAAGATCGAAATATAATAGCCAAAATGAGCTAAGGACAGTGCTATGCAAGAGGGAGATACTCTTGTGTATATACATTGACTTTTTAGAATCGTTGAGATCATTTTGGAAGCCACTGAATATAAATTATTTAAATCTTATTTTACAGAAACGCTGTGCAGCCATGGGAGGCTATTTAGTAAACATTGAAAGTGAGAGAGAGAATAAATGGCTGATGAAACAAATCAACGGATTCAGTAAGATATGATTTACAGTAATATTTTCATCATTAAAAGAGAAATCGAGATCTGATTTTGTGTGAATTTCAGTCCTCATCTAAGAATCAATGTTTTCTTAATAGACCACAACATATTTTAGTACATTTTACTTTTTAAGTTAGTTAATACTTATTTTTCCCGGAAGTTTACACTAATTACAAGCTAAAAAATGGATAGCGAAATCATTTAAGTTTGTTAATAGGGAAGGCACACTCTTACTTTGTGGGTATATAAAAGGAAAAATGAAATGAGACTATTTTCTTTTTTCAGATATTACATAAGAAAAAACATATTTGAAAATATGAAATTGCAAGGAATTGAACTCTTTAGAAAAGAAGAATTTATTTGAAATGCTTACTTTCTTTGTATCATTTATGCCCTAGTTCTTCTTATTTTTTCTTTTAAATGAAAATGCTGTCACTTTCATCAATTCTCATCGGAGTTTTAATCAAAATATTTACAAAACACAGTTGCAGCTAAATTGTATCCACAAACGAATCGAAAATAACATTAATATCATGATAAGGTCCAGCATCAATCACAAATACGAGTCCTGGGTGTTAAATTTTCTGAAGACCCGAAGATGAGTCAATCTAAACCCAATATTAGTATTATTTTGGCAAATACCTCGACGTTCATGATAAATCTGTTTAAATACACCCAATGTATATATCACAGAAATGCACAGATGCCTATGGGAGAATAACCTCGTCAAATGGATAGGCTGCAGGGTAAAGAAATTTTCAATTTGGCAAATGCAAGGATATCTAGATTTACAATTGCGAGCAATAGCAGATGCCACACAATAGACTACTTATTTGATGATTCAATCTTTTTCGCAGCCGCAAAATCTACCTAGAAGGTTTTCGCTGAAACTTTTTACCTATTTTGGCAGCCATTTTTGAAAGGTGAACTTCTTAAACCTCTTTTCATATAAATTTTATATATAAACAGTAGCAAAATTTGTTTAAATTTAAGGAGTATCTCCCCCTTGCACAGCTCTTTCCTTAGCTGTTTTCGGCTTTCCTTTTGTTTTTCGTTATTTGTGCTCTATCACATTTTTCCAAGCTTTTGATTATTGATCTTCCTAATATCTAATCCATCGGCAAAGGAAAACCGACGCAAAATGGGTGCAAAGGAAAATTCTAAAATCAAAAATAAAACGAACACAAATTGAGACAACACGACAATTACAAACAAATAGTCTTATGAACAAAAACTCCACAAAACTAGAGAACTATAAAAAAAAACCAAAATCTACACCTATTAACCAATCAAATTAAAGTTCACTTGCATAGAGTATTATTACAAGAAAAACCATATGACATATTCATTTTATTGATAAAAATGTCTAAAAAAACCGATGAAGCAAATGTTTGTAGTTATGACTTATAACTCATTGTTTTACAGGCAATTCTTACTATTGGATCGGTTTGAAAGGGAAGGCAAGGTTCTATTGGAGACACACCAGCAGGAAACTTACAGTCAAACTATTTGCAAAAGGACATCCACAAAGTATGTTTCATTTATTATTTTATGAGACTTTAACTTAACATAACACAATAGAATTTGGGACGCGTTTGAATATGCTAATGAATTTGAATTATGCACAAATGCCTATATTAATTGACCTTACAAGGATACACCGTAAAGCTATTATCAGCTTCGCTGTATACACTTATTTTGTTAAATAACTCTATTCTAACACAAATGATGGAAAAACTTCAAATACTCCAAATGGGAGTAACTTTAATAAATATGTCCTGTATATTAAAATTGCAAAAAGGGACGTTGCCTTTATAATGAAGGGAAACTGCATAAAATACAAAGAGTAGCTATTTACATCATAATTGTACTACATCATCAATCAAAACTAGATTGGTCTGTCAGAAACGACAGGTATCCCCGCCCTTTGCAGGTCCTACCCTCCAAGTACAAAATTTCTGCAATCTAGAGTAGTGGCAGACTTAAACCACGGTGACCCCCCCCCTTTACTTAAAACATTTGTTGAAGACCCTGGGCATTATATTTCTTGTCGTTTGAAAACGATTTTTTTTTCTCTTTTTTTATTAAAAGGAATTCAAGGATTTATAGTAATGAGGTAGATTTCCAAAAAGTAAATTGTCTAGAGACTCAGGAAATTTACCTAAATTAGAATCAAATATTTTTGAAATCCAATTGGTCAAATTGTTTGTGTTAATCAAAACACATTCTAAAAGTAGGGTTGCTTTGCAGAATTACAAAAAAGTAATCACTATGACTTTCTTTGAATTTTAACAGCTTATTGGAATCAAATATTTTTTTTAAATCCAAATGATGAAAAGGTTTTTTTTTTATCTAAACAAATTCTTAAAGTATTGTTGCTATGTGGAATTTCAAAAAATTGGTGGTCCTTGAGACTTGCAGGAAATGAGCCAATACTTGAATCGAATATATTTGAAATCCAATCGATGAAAATATTTGTCCTAATCGAAACAAATTAAAATTATAAAAGTATGGTTGCTATATAGATTTCCAAAAAATACGTGGTCTTAGAGACTTTCAGGAAATTAACTTAAATTCGAATTGTATATTTTTGTAATCAATTTGGTGAAAATGTCCTTATCGAAACTTAAAATGTTGTTGCGAAGTAGAATTCTAAACAATTATTGGTCCTTGAGACCTTCAGGAAGTTACAAAACCTCTAATCGCATTTTAGAATTCTAATTATTCAAAATTTCGTTTTCTACCAAACACTTGCTATAATATAAGGATATATAATCAATTTCAAAAGAAAAATACGAGTCTTTGACATTTTAAGGCAATTTACAAAACTTGGAACCGGAATAAAAATTCCTGAAGCTTATTTCAAATCTACACATTATATACAATTTGCATAAAAATTTAATCTCTAAATTAAAAAATGTAGGAGCAGTTTGCGTCACATGCTACATGTGTCAAAATCTATATCTCAAAATAAACATCTTGGGGCTTTTTGTTCGCACCAAAACCAATATAAAAAATTCGAAAGATTATTGCAAATCTACAGATTATCTGTACAATTTCTACAAGAAAATTAAATCTCTACATCAAAAAATGTGAGAGTCGTTTGAGTAACAAGAAAAGTGTTACGGAAGGAAGAACTGAGAGTCAGGCAGACGGATGATACATTGTGTATAACAATATCACCGAACTGTACTCGAAAGTGTAGTGATAATTATTAGAAGTAACACCCAAATCAAGGACGACAAAACCGTATTGACTATAAGTCAACATTAAAATACTGAGTACAAAACATATGTAGACGTTCATAACAAAAATGTTACAATTTTTTGGTAATTTATCGGAACGCATAAACAAGAACTTAATCAATCTGTTCATAATTTATAGAATTAAAATAAAATTAATCCTAGCTTGATACCAACAATTTGCTAACTCATGTCACATATTTCACACAGTCATGAAATCTTAAATGCTTTTAGCCTCATGTATTTTTGATTGCGATTGACATGTACAAATGTAAGACATAGTAAATGTACGATATTATTTCAGATTACAACTATCATTGTGTATACTTGTATAACCACTACTGGTACACTAGATACTGTGGTAACTCAAGCTACTTTATCTGTGAAAGTTCCTCATGTAAGTATATAAATTAGGACTTTCCGTACTTTTGTTCCATCTTCTCCTATGTAGACTGTGTACTTTCTCCTAATAATCAAAATGTTATTGAAATATACATCAGATCTGTGAATTGACAATGAAATTAAAAATGACAATTGATACATCGAACACCTTTATCTCCCTATTTAGATCTTTTGTTGAACATTGACGAAAATAGATGTTTGAGAAGCCTATGCTATATAATTTCTCCTGTCAATGAAATTCACATTCACAATTTAATCACTATGTGAACATATGCACGTTGATTATACAGTGATTTTTTTAAAATGAAAAAAATGCTGAACCAGCCTTTTTAATTTTCGTCAGGACATGCTTACCCTTCTGCAGCACCCGATGTAACTTTCGGTTTTTATTTGAGTTCACACTGTCAATTCATTAATCTTAATGGTGTTTCTGTTTTTTTTTTCGTGGAATTCTCTGGATTTTTGTTGTAGTTTTTATTCTTTGGCATTCTGTTGCCGTTGTTTCACCACAGTAAGAACAAAAGCTCATTTTGCCTTCCATGATGTCGCTTTGATCAAACTTCTCCACAATGTAAACGTTCAAAAATGTGATAAAAAATTCTGAAAAGCAATAATCTTGATCACATATTGGTGGATTTTTCTGGATTCTGTTACTATGTGTGCAAACCTGAAAGTCATAATATTCACACAATCTCAGTTCAGAATATACTTCATACATCTATATTTCTTTTTCGCATGTGTTCAGCTTCGTATTGTTTGTTTCAGTTCTGTTATTTTTACTATTAGATAAGTGTTTCTTCTATATTGCCATGCTTTGAGACTAACTTTCGTTCGGTTTGGTACTTCAGTATTTGTTTTCATATGTAGCCCAGAACAACTGAATTCATGTGACTGATAACGTTTATGTACGTTATAAACATATAAATGTACACATGTTGTTCTTACAGATTATTTGACACCGTCAAACATGTTGAATGTATCATTATTCTAACATTCTCTTTTGACACTTTGCCGGTAAACATTATTTATAAAACATAAAAAACAACTGTTCACCAAAACATTATATGCTTGACAATTTATGATTATACATAGTCTTTCTCCTGATAGTAATATAAAGTCAAGGTAATTAAACATTTATTTTCATCTTTTCAAGAAAGTGGTTTGTAAACATTTTTCGATATGGTATAAACAAAGAAATGATATGGAGTAAATGCATATGAGACGAAGTTTCTACAAAAAACATTGTAAAAACAGGCAAAAGAACATTACTGCTTTTATTCGTGTTCTTTACTTTGAAGTCACGAATTAAAATGCAAAAAATTACCTTTAGAAATTCAATTATATGTATAAGAGGTGATAAATTTATTCTTTGACAATATTAACAATGTGATAAATGTAAAACAGAAAAATATATCAATATTATCAAAATGTCATCTTTTGCTTCTTTTATCAGGCTAGAAAGAAAATCAGCGAATGATGCAAGCAGCAAAGAATGATTAATAAAATCATCAACAAATATTTAGGTTCATTTAATTATATTTTTTTAAATCGCGGAATAAATATTCTTCAAAGCACACTTCAAATTTTTTTTAAAAGGACAATCTATAAGGTTCAATATTCATTAAACCTGAAATTCTTGTTCCTCATTTTTGGCGTGCGTAATAAGAAGCGTCTATTGTACATCCAAAAATGTTAACTGAAAATGAGAAATTGCAGGCAAAAACGCGCTAAATATGTAAAAAGATAAAATTATAACCAAAGTCACCAACAGAACAAATTTTTAAAAAGATAATTATAAAGAGTCGCCGCCTCTGTGAACAGTTTTATTAAGTTAAAATTTAGAGATCTTAGTAATGAATATTTGTTTGAACCTGTCGACACAGCCTCCAACATTGTTCCTGTTATTTGAAAGAAATAATCAACAATGAAAGGATATAGCTTGAAACATATGAGGCAAAGTGTCTGCAAATACATTATTAAATCCAGCAATGGAGCAACGGTTTTATTGTTGTTCTTCGTCTTGAAGTTCCCATTAACCAATCAACAACACTCTCTGCGCATACCTGATAGAGAGTTCAAAACGGCACCTAGCACCGGTTTGAGCAGAATTCTGCTAAATGACGAGCACCCGTACATTCATGTATCTTCTCTTTTGTTCATTGATGGATGATTATCAACACACATAGAATTAACTTGCAAAGTGCTCTTACAACTACTGTCATTCGTTGCCCGACAAAAAGACCTATTAAAGACAATAACAACAAAAACACAACCACACGGCACTAATCGAGTTAATTGGAAGAAAGATTAGCATAATACAACAGGAAATTTGGGCATTATAAACAAAATTGGTGAGAAACGTCTTGAAATAACAAAAATATAAAATGCCAAAAATTGAAAGTATTAATTGTTATGTGGTAGAAATGACCAATGAATTGCCAGCAATAATGAAAAAACAAAATTGGCTCAAATTAACTTTAAATCAGACGAAAAATAATTATTTTACAAATTAAATACAATATATAACTTATCTGACAATAATGAAGTCCAAGTAATAATCCAAACGAATAGTTTACTTAATTCCATCAATAAATGTCCAATAGAATATTCCATAAAATCCTCACTAAATAGTTGATAATAGATTCACAATAATTGACGTCGATTTCCAATACGAAAGATGTGCTTGATAATCCTATATAAACTAATTAATCCTGTATAAACTTATTAAACTGACTGACTTAACCCTTTTCGGCTACCTCATATAAATATATTTATTATTTCTAGAAAAATCTATCCTCAAGATATACATAGAACATTCTAATCAACTGACAATCACATGACTAGAATGATTATGTAAGGAAAACCTCTAGAAAATTCTATGTGTTAAATATTAAATTTAAATTCTAGAAATTTCTATATGTTCTAAGGTGAAATAACCTTGACCCTTGTTTATTGTAAACAAGTTACATAACTAGGCTAAACAAATTACATAATATTAAGGCCGTAGAAAATAAAAGCAATGAATAAAATGCATTATAGAATATTTACAACATTTAATTACCTATAACAAAATGTTGATCCATATGAGATATTCTCTCAAGAACGAGTATACCACAACTGAAATGTAAAGGAAGCATACATATACATCGATAACCAACAAAATGAATTGGCCAAGTACTTTTAATAACGGAAAAGCACTAACCATCACCACTACATGATACATAATTGCTCCAAAGTCCACCTAAAAAAATTTTGTCTACTATGAACTTGGTCCCTAAGATTCGCAAAAGTCATTACAAACATCATTTTATTTCGGCAGCAACTAACTGTTCCGCCACTAATTTATACATCCATTTAACCAGTACATTTACCTGTATTAAAATCTTAGTTACATGTATTAAATACTTTGAAAACAACTTATCAAGACTCGGATGCGGATTACTTTTGGAGTGTAAAAAATTCCAATAAATTTTTAGATCAAAAAAAGACCAATTTTGTCTATTGACAATTATTTAATATAATGTTTTATTTATTTTACGCGGATAAACAACAGTCCAAAGGCTATTAAGTTACTCTCCTTAACATAAACATAC
The DNA here is from genome assembly GCA_002080025.1 of Modiolus philippinarum. Classification (NCBI taxonomy): domain Eukaryota; kingdom Metazoa; phylum Mollusca; class Bivalvia; order Mytilida; family Modiolidae; genus Modiolus; species Modiolus philippinarum. Next base: position 74,130 of record MJUU01062148.1, read on the forward strand.
AAGGCAATATACAAAGAGCTTTCATTCACATAATCACGCATAGTATAGTCAAATATAATCTAATACAGTTTTGCACAACTAAATGACATAAAACGTTTTCTGTTATCTATAAATTCAAATACTAAGTGAAATAAAAATTTGTTATCATTCATCAACAAATCATCATTACCAAAACAAAAAAAAAAGATTTTCAATAAGTAAAAGGATAAAATTTCTTTGAAAGATATAAAGGTTTACATTCGGACAGAGTAATACTCTTACATTTTTGAAAGAATAATGATGATCTTAACTTTTTTGTATCCATCACATTGAATGAAAAGTACCCAAAAGTTTCAGACTTTTTAAAATTACATCTATTGCATAGCCGAGAGGAAATTGAATTATAATTAAATAAAACAACGGCAGTAGAATACCGAAGGAACAAAGGAGAAAAATTCACAAAAATCGAAGTCCAAAGACAGGGCAAAAACGAGAACACAGAAAACAATGACACTAGAAACAAAATTAACGACGCAAGACAGACACAAAGCAAAGAAACAGAAATCACAACATTCAGAACAAAGGCACTCACAGTGTGAACTCCAGTGGAATGAGAGTGACATCAGGTGCTCCGGAAGGGTGAGCATGTCCTGCTCTATTAACAGCACCCGTCACACTGTGAGTGATTCAATCCGGGACAATGTCATAGTCGGTACAATGTAGTCAAATCCGGGAAGACGTGAATCTAGCTGAAAATGTCCACTTTCATTTGGGATACTGACACGTCATATCTTCCAATGATGCTATGGTGACGGCCATAGAATTTCTTGAGGGATGAAATTAACGAAGGTTGAACAAATCCCTGACTAAGCAGCTTTTGGGACAGTGTTTTTGCTCTGTTCAAAAAATCACTGTACAACCTACATGCTCGACAGAAACGAATCAACTGTGAAATGTACACACCATAGGCTGGAGAGGTAGGTATATTGCTGCTAAGAAAGGGAAAGTTCACAATGGGGAAGTTAAAATCATCACGCTTGTCAAATAGCTTAGATTTCAAACGTCCATCTTCGTCAATACACAATAAAAGATCTAGGTAGGAAGCTGAAGTAGGTGTTTCAGTTGTTTCTTTAATTTAAAGCTCATTTGGATAGATCTGATGTAAATACTCCTTAAATATAGGATTATTAAGAGAAAGTACATCGTCTATGTAGCGGAAGCTGAAATTAAAGGACTGGGCTAAATGTTTTTGTTTTCTTTGAATAAGCCATTGTAAAAACTTTGCCTCGCACGAGTAAAGGAAAAGGTCTGCTAAAAGCGGCGCACAGTTTGTTCCCATAGGAATCTTAAATAAAGTGATCACTTAATCCACTAAAACGGGCTTAAATACGAGTATGATTTGGTTTTCCCCTGCCATGGCCATACAAATAAATCTTTTTACTGTAACTTCAGCTAAAAGATTTGTTAATTTCTTCCATAAAAGTATTTAAAAAAACCTAATAATTTGAAATCAGTTGGAATTTTATCTACTCCTTAATCGTTGACAGAAAATAAGAAGATAAAATTAACTGTTTGTCCTTGCAAGGGTAAAATATTATCTCTGCGACGTAAGTTATAATTTTGTGTCTTATGAGTAATTAAGGATCAGCAGTCAAATAAATAATTAGGACACTCATGGTTAATTATTTTAAAGAAATAGAAAAAATAGACTTTTACGTCTAGTTATTAATCTTGACAGTTATGATTTTTCCACTCTTTATACTACCTTTCCACATAAATTGATTAAATCTAAATTGTGACAACTTATTTAATGTTCTCTAAAAATTTCTTGTTGTAAAAGCAAGGAGACTTCCCTTATGTCACTTACAAAAATCATTGTTCTTTGACTTGCGATAGCACAATTGAAACACTGATAAACAGTATTTTTATCGTTTTAGCAACACCGTTCATCAACAGGTCATTTGAATCCCCATTGGTACAAACTGTGCACCTGTCATCTTTTCTGTTGCTACAAACGGAATTTTATGGAAAAAAACTACAAGTTGTACCTTAAAAACAGCTATTCACTATTTATTTATTTCAATTTTCAGTGATTACAGCAGGTATATCGACGATATCCTTACTTGAACAATCTCCACTTTCCTGTCTTTGACTATGTCGACCTAATTTACCAGCAAGAACTTAAATTAAATGAAGCAAACAATGATTCTAAATACTGTCCTTTTCTCGATCCTACTACTAGCGTTGACTCGGTAAATGTAAACTAAAATTCATGATACATTTTTGTAAAAGGGGTGTTTTAATTTCAATACGACTAATTTTCCTTTTCTTGACAGCAACCTACCTCTAGATCCATAATACGGGTTGGTTATATTTAGTCCATGGGCTGGAATAACCCCCCGTGCACCTCCCACCCATTTCCCAATCCCACCCATTTTTTTAAGTCCGCATACAGCCCCTCTTCAAAATAAAACATGTTAACACGAGCATAACTTGCACGCACTGGTGGAATAGGGCCCATTTTTAGACCCTCCTATTGAAATTTAGGAAATTTCGTTTTTCGTTCAAGTTCTTCTTTGAGTTGCTTCAAAATGTTGACCAAATGCTTCCTACTTATAAAAACGATGCATCAAATTATTGCTTATTGTATAAATTTACAAAGAACCCAAATTTTACAATTTCTATGCCCAATACGTTCCATAACGCCATTAAACGTACCCCTACCCATATGAAATATTGAGGAAAATTTAGATATTTTCATTGAAATTGCGTAAGTTTGATGGTCTTAAGAACCCGAAGTGCATCTCGATTCCCAATTCTGAAAATTGTTTTTAGTTTTCAATCTATTTTCTTGAATATAAAACATGTTAACATAATGTTAACATATTTTTAATGACAAAAGTTTTATTTTCAAATAGACCAAATAAATGGATCTTTGAATATTTCCGATTTTGACTAAGTTTTGTCATTCTTTTACCCAATATTACTTTTTAGTAAACAAATATCATTTAAAGTAGGTATCGAATGAAAGCTTATTATATGTGCTTTACAACTATTACAAATAAAGGCCATTCTTATGTAATATAAACATCATACATCAATAAAACTTACCCCTACCCCAACAAATTTACTGTAAAATTGTCATTTTTTTGTCTATGTTAGCAACAAATTAACCCAAACATGCAAAATGTGTGTTGAATATGACGATGTTTCATAACTTACACCATGATTTCGTATTTTGATAGCCATTTGTTGACTTTAACTCAATATTTTGCCTAAAATTGATGAAAAATGGGAATTTTCAACATTTCAGATTTGCCCAAATTTCACTGTTAAATCGTTGTATATGCCAAATCTGGAGAATATATCTGCAGATATGCCAATTAATTGTTCTAAGCGATACATAAGTCGTCTGAAAACATTGTTCAGAAAAACAAGAAGTGTTTGATGTGACTCAAAATACCAAAAATCTTACCCCTACCCCAAAAAATTTTCCTTAGAATTGTCTATTTTTTGTCTATGTTCGCAACAAGTTAACTCAAACATGCAAAATGTGTGTTGAATATGACAATGTTGCATGAATTACATCACAATTTGGTAATTTAACAGCCATTTGTAAACTTAAACTTAACATTGTGCCCGAAATTGATGAACTTGGTATTTTTCAACATTTCAGATTTGGCCAAAGTTCACTGTTAACCCGTTATATATGGCAAATCTGTATGATATATCTGCAGATATTCCAATTAATTGTTCTTAGCAATACACGAGTTGTCTTAGAGTGTTTAGAATATCAAGGAGTGTTTAATGTGACTCTGAATACAAAAAATCTTACCCCTACCCCAACAATATTTCCCTAAAATTGTCAATTTTTTGTCTAAGTTCGCATAAAAATAACTAGACCACGCAAAATGTGTGTTATATATGACAATGTTACATGAATTACATCATGATTTGGTATTTCAACAGCCATTTGTTGACATAGACTCAATATTTGGCCCAAACTGATGAAAAATTGGAATTTTCAACATTTCAGATTTTTCCAAAGTTCATTGTTAAATCGTAATATATGTCAAATCTGGAGAATTCATCTGCAACTATGGAATTTAATTGTTCTAAGCGGTACATTAGTTGTCTTAAAACACTGTTTAGAAGAACAAGGAGTGTTTAATGTGACAGTTAATACCGAAAAACCTACCCCTACCCCAACAAATTTTCCCTATGATAGTAATTTTTTTTTATATAATTGCATAGAAATAACCAAAACACACAATATCTGCATTTAAAAAAACAATGTTGCATGATTTCTATCAAGATATGTCATTTTAAGTCCCACTTGTCAGCTTAAACTCAATATTTTGTACAAAATTGATGAAAAATGGGAATTTTCAGCGTTTCAGATTTGTCCAAAATTCACTTTTAAATAGTTATATGTGGCAAATCTGGAGATTTATATGCAGATATGCCAATTCATTGTTCCAACCGAAATAAAATTATATAAAAACAATGTTTAGAAGAACAAGGAGTATTTAATGTGACTCTAAATACCGAAGAGTTTACCCCTACCCCAGGAAAATGATGCTAAAAAATCCCCAGAATATGTATGTCTGTACATTTAAATGAACAAACATACCAGTGTTTTACTTTTTAAAAAAAAAAAGATGCATTTTATATATCGCAATTTGCAATTTTAACGCCAAAATATGGGAAAACTTGTATATTTTGGGCGATTTTTCCTGAAAAATGGGATTTTTCAGCATTTCGGAATTTTACAAATTTCAAAGTTTAATTGTTGTATAACTGCCCATAAACCATACACATTATCTTATTTGTGATATATGGGAGTCTCTGTGTATTTTGGTATTTGAAATGATATGTTTTTTGAGCTTTATACAATGTTTAAGCTTTTCAAGCTGAATAAAATGAAATAAATTGTGTTGAATATTTGTAGTAAGGGGTTATATGTTTGTAATTTATGAGACTGTAGTTATTCTAAAAATGTTTAAAAACATATTTTCTGATGGCTTAGATATAATGAAAGGATATCTAATCAACATTTCCAAGTTATATATCAATTTCATGAAGTATTTGCATCTCAAAGTCAAAACAGCAGAAATTCTGAAAAGTAAAATTCCCATTTGGAATACAATTTCGAGCAGAAGAATCAAAAAGAGACCTCTTAAAAAGTTTTAATCTATTTAAATGACCTTCTGCATGTCAGCTTTAGTGAAATACTCACCAGAATTCCAATTAAACATTATTCTTTAATCATTTAGAGCCTGAATATTTCATATTTTCCCATAATTTTTAGGGGAGGGGTGTTGAACCTACAATACGTCTGAAACTAAAATGTTTGCACACGATTTGTTGCTAACATATCATTAATCATTATTACATCGGCAATTATAAAATATATATTCAGATTTTTACGACCATAAAGTCAGAAAGTCGAAATTGTGAAAAAATCTAAAATTCCGAAAATTCCCATTTTTCAAAAATTTTATATCGAAAATCAAAATTTTATGGACATTAATGGTTTTATTTTCCAACATTGTATCACAACAAGTAAGTTTGGCATAAAAACTAGATCAAATGACAAGAGTTGTTTATCTGAAAGGAATTGACAGCCTAAAATTGTCCTTTTCGCTATTTTTTTGCAGGGGNCATGGCCTAATTTAATCTAATACGTTTCGCTTGCGTCTGTTCTACTCATGACGACGTAAATGAGCGTACCTTACTATCACATGCAAACTTTTACAACAACGTTACAGATTGTAAATTGTTGAATACATTTAAGAAGTATTATCATTAGAAGATATGAACATTTGATATGTGAATAAGGTGTAACTCGTAAACAACACATTGCTAATGACATTTCTCATCCTCGTTCGTAGGGAAATCTTGTTAAAAAGTGTCAAAAACTAATATTAAGTCCAGAAAAATTTGGACTAACTTACATTGATTACGTTATAGGCGATATTGATAGGATTTTCTGCATAATTCCGTTGAATTTGCTTCGGGGTTCAATGACCTTAAGACCCTACCGCTGGCTTTTGCTAGTGCCGGTACCAAGTCCGGCTGTCCCGAGTTCCTATCGTTGTTTATGTTTGTCTTTTGTATTTTTATTGTGGTTTTTTTTTCTTGTGCAGTTCCTATTTACTTTCTGGCATGTGGCTATGTTTTTCGGCCATTGTAGGTGTTTCCTGTTATCTTTTTTATTCCATTTTACCGGTGTACTGTCCTCTCATTGATACTGCCAATGTCTATTGAAATCTGTGATGATTCTTTACCAAATCCTTCGGGAAATTTGGAGTTTCATTTTTCTTCCGTTGTGCGACAGTTTTTAACCAGCAGACTAGGCTCCTTGGGCTAGCCGGTTATTTAGCGGCGGGTACTCCTTAATAAATCTTTCTGAATTACGTTTTATCTTATTCTTTCATTCCGCAGACTTGAGTCTGGCAGTTTGTAGCCTTCCTATATTGGTATTATTTAAATTTAATTATACTTTTGGAAAACATCATGGAGAAAAGTGGAGTTTTAGGTACCCCCAAAAAACCTGTTAAATCTCACCAACGGGTACCAAGTCAGGCCAACCTGAGTTACATCGTTGTCTGCGTATGTCTTTTTATTGTTTTCCTTGTGCATTTCCGTGATAGATTATGTCATGTGAGTGGCCATTGTAAGTGTTTCCTATTATCTTCATCCCAATAACTAATGACTATATTCCCTTATATAAAAGTTTTCAATACAAAAATGTTTTCCACGTTGTAACTGTATTTTTCAAAAGAACATCAAAATTTGCAAGGGAACGATATTTGTAGCCTGAATATACCAATTCAAATTAACAGTGGCGCTATTATTTTCTGGCTGTAATTGAGAGAATATGTGCATTTTCCCACTGAAAATCAAAGTTCCACTTCAGCGTAGGCTTTTTAAGCCAATCCATATAAGTTTCAAGCAGCGAGCGGCACGTCAAAAATTCTTACTTAACCTTTTTGGTCTGAATGCTCACATTTTGTCCTTCCTGGAAGTTAACATATGTGTTATGGTCTCGTGTTCATTTATTCCATATCCTTTCCTAAAATATTTAATACAGGAGTTTGTCTTTTATTGCAGTGTAGAGTTGGTAAAACAATTCCCCGTGGTAGAGATGTATGTTCTTTATTTTTTCTTTGATATGGTGTACTTGTGCATGAGATAATATCTCATGTGTACACTTTCTTCAATAACTATTACCTAAATTTATGTAAATTCTAAAACCTAAGGATTAACTCCATCCATCGTAGTTTCGTCCTTGGCTATATTTGATATTACTGATTATTCGGATTTCGTTTAGTTTTATGCATTTTAAACATTTTTTGAAATGACGGATTTCCTTTGTTTGGGTTCTAGTGCTGCTGATGAGGAATTAATTTTCGAAATGGCAAAACAGCTCATTTAAATTATTGCAGTTGGAGTTAACATATGTGTTATGGTCTCATGTTTATTTATTCCATATCCTTTCGTAAAATATTTTACATACATATGAAACAGAAAGGAAATAGGGTAAATGTCAAGGAGACAAGATCCCATCTCCAGGTGAAAACGACCCATAACAAAACATCTGGGGGTCATCTTTTAGTGAAATACAAAGATACATGTACTTTTTGACTGGATGTATAGTGAATATTATTCCTTACGTATCCACTAAATTCTTACCAGAAAACTATAACTATAAATAATCAGTTACCGTGAAATGATCTACTAGTATTGCATACTATTTCTGATCCAGCAAACAGTAAAAATAGTGCAGAAGATATTTTATGTTTGTGTTTGGTACCTATTGTAAAATACCTTTTAGGTCGGGTACTCTGATTCTTCAATTATGTTCTAGCCGAGAAATAATGAATATTACTGGTAGACTGTTAATCCCGGATTGTATTCACTAACCAAGTAGTCAGTACCGCGGGACTGACAAGAAAGTGATTTTTCTTTGAAATTTCTCAAATATTTGTACATTTTCTGGAAGCCTAAGCTCTGTCGTTAACAAATTTTGGCTTTTTATTTAGATAATATTGATTATTTGTTCTTGATCAGCTTTTAAACATCCTTGTAATGAGTTCACGGTCTTCTTAACTTTAGATTTTATCTGCATTGAGTAGAAAAATGTTGTCAAAATGGCCAAACGCTGAACCAAATTAACAGTAACTTCAGTATTTTGGTATTTATACTCTGGCTGGCTCTTTTGGCCGGAACATTCATTTGACAGGTTTCCTTTTGTGACGTCATAAGTTATTGACTAAGATGAAACGTCATATTTCATCCAATTTGCCGGGAATTAACTCACTTTTTCTAATACATATATCACAGAAACTTTGAAAAATATCTTCGTTAAAAGCATTGTGACTTGAACATTTTTCCCTTTTTCCCATAGTGCAAAAAATTTATATATTTACAAAAGTTGAAAAAAATTCTCCTGAACAATGAAAGGTTCATTCCTGTTAAGTTAAAATTGCCTTTGTAAATTTTCCTCGTTCATTCTTTGTAAATTTATATGACATAATCGCCAAAAATAAACGACCCTTTTCTAGAAAATTCTAGCATGGCGACCTTTTCTTTTTATTTCGGATTTCAAGTGTGTTTGATAGTTTTTCTATTGTGCCAATTCTTAACAAAATCTCATGGATATAAATAACAGTATCTTTCTACAATGTACCGTAAGTAAAGTAACTGGGTTTGTTTTTCGTCTTAAAAAAAGTCCAGAGTATTGAAAACATAAAAGAATTCGAAAATTGACCTAATAAATTAAATACATAAAACATGAAAAAATAACTGTTGAATCTACATTTCCATTAAGTTCAAAATTTTTAATTCAAAACCTTATTTTACCAGTTTGAATTTGAAAATGCAGTTCTGCAATAAGCAAGTACTCAAAAACATTTCATCACATTTCTACTTTGTTCATTTATCTGTAAAATGTACACCAAGCAACCATTCTACTGACTACAGGCTTTCATTAAGCACTGAATGTGAATATACCAGTACTGTAAAACCTGGTCCTATGGTAATCTTTGAATAACTTTACATTTTTGCCAATGATCACAAAAATTCTTCCCTTCAGATTTTAGAATATAAATGTCAGCCTAAGTTGTCATGATTCCTTCATATAACGAGTATCTCGCTATTTTGTTTACTCTAGAATTCCATGTTTTTCTTCCTAAAACAAATTGCTGAATTCGTAATTCAGCTGTAATGTGTGTAGGCTATCTAGTTATGCTTATAAAAAGATTATGAAAACGTTGACTATAAAAGAAATAGTATGTTAATAATCGTTCAAAAATGATAAAGTCATTTAGAAAAATCGTGTAAATAATTGAAAATCCTGTTATTCATCTTCTTTATTGTAGTAGGAGACTTTGCAAAAAATTACACAAGAAGACAAAAAAAAACGAATATCGTAGAAACAAAAATGGAAATACATTATTTGTTTCGAATAACAAAATACCGAAGTTGATCAACAACTTATATCTCATCAGTGCAGATAAAACCAAATAATTAAATACCGAAGTTACTGTGAATTTAAATTCTGTATATGCGCATTTCGACAACTTATGCCTCTTCAGTGCAGATAAAATCTAAACATTTGGAATTGAGTTGTCTTGTAAAGAGGAATGAAAACGTCGTGCATTGCATGACCAGTTAAATAAATAAATAGATTTTTCATATGTTCTATGAATTTACTGATATGTATGGATAAAAAAGAGTGTTGTTTACAAGCCAAATTAAGTTTAAATAACAGTTAAGTTCATTTCTTTCTATGAAGGTCACCTGCTAATAGTCGTCACCTTTACGTGTGCTACTTCTTTTGTAGATTGTCATTACAGATCAACGACTTATAATAAGTCCTTGTACAGATTTAGAATAAAATTTAAACTTCCTGTAATTTAACTAAAAACAGATGGCAAAAGGGACATTTTCTGCAATCGATATAATATCGATGCCCGCATTAAAAAAACTTCTTGTAATTTGACTAAAAACATATGGCAAAAGGGACATTTTCTACAATCGCCATAACATCCATACCCGCAATCAATTGACTTCATGTAATTTGACTAAAAACATATTGCAAAAGGGACATTTCCTGCAATCGATATAATACCGATGCCCGTAATCATGAAACTCAATATAATTTGAATAAAATCATTTGGCAAAATGGACATTTTCCGCAATCGACATAATATCAATGCCCGAAATCATGAAACTAAATGTAATTTTAATAAAATCATATGGCAAAAGGGACATTTTCTGCAATCGACATAATATCAATGCCCGAAATCAATTAACTTACTGTTATTTGACTAAAAACAGATGGCAATAGGAATATTTTCTGCAATCGATATAATATCGATGCCCGCAAGCAGGAAACTTAATGTAATTTGAATAAAATCAAATGGCAAAAGGGACATTTTTCCGCAATCGACATAATTCCAATGCGCGCAATCTATAAGCTTACTGTAATTTGACTAAAACAGATGGCAAAAGGGACATTTTTTGCAATTGATATAATACCGATTCCCTCATATGGCAAAATGGACATTTTCCGCAATCGATATAATATCTATGCCCGTTATCATGAACCTTAATGCAATTTTAATAAACTCGTATGGCAAAAGGGACATTTTCTGCAATAGATATAATATCAATGCCCTCAATCAATTAACTTACTGTAATTTGACTAAAAACAGATGGCGAAAGGGATATTTTCCGCAATCGACATAATATCAATGTCCGCAATCATGAAACTCAATATGATTTAAATAAAATCATATTGCAAAAGGGACATTTTCCGCAATGGATATAATATCAATGTCCGTTATCATGAAACTTAATATAATTTTAATATAATGGTATGGCAAAAGGGACATTTTCCGCAATTGACATAATATTAATGCGGGCAATCAATAAACTAACTGTAATTTGGCTAAAAACAGATGGCAAAAGGGACATTTTCTGCAATTGATATCATATCGATGCCCGCAATGATGAAACTCAATACAATTTGAATAAAATCATATGGCAAAGGGACATTTTTCTGCAATCGACATAATATCAATGCCCACAATCAATAAACTTACCGAAAGACTAAAACAGATGGCAAAACGGACATTTTCTACAATCGATATAATACTGATGTCCGCAATCATGAAACTCAATATAATGTGAATAAAACCATATGGCAAAATTGACATTTTCCGCAATCGACATAATATCGATGCCTGTAATCATGAGACTTAATGTAATTTTAATAAAATTATATGGCAAAAGGGACATTTTCTGCAATCGACATAATATCAATGCCCGCAATCAATTAACTTACTGTAATTTGATGAAAATCAGATGGGGGAAGGGACATTTTCTGCAATCGATATAATACTGATGCCCGCAATGATGAAACTCAATATAATTTGAATAAAATTTTATGGCAAAATGGACTTTCCACAATCGACATAATATCAATGTCCGTAATCATGAAACTTAATGTAATTATATAAAATGATATGGCAAAAGGGACATTTTCTACAATCGAAAGAATATCAATGCCTGCAATCAATTAACTTACTGTAATTTGATTAAAAACAGATGGAAAAAGGAACATTTTCTGCAATTGATATAATACCGATGCCCGCAATGATGAAACTTTACTCATTTATTTATTATTGTCTTATAATTTATGCTGTAAAAATGTACATAATGCAGGACCATATTGTTAACTAGTTTGTAACTAAATGTGTCATCCTGTTAAAATAAAGGATATTTTTATTATTATTATTATTTAAACTCAATATAATTTGAATAAAATTTTATGGCAAAATGGACATTTTCCGCAATTGACATAATATCAATGTCCGTAATCATTTAACTTAATGTAATATATTTTAATAAAATTATATGGCAAAAGGGACATTTTCTGCAATCGACATAATATCAATGCCCGCAATCAATTAACTTACTGTAATTTGATTAAAAACAAATGGGAAAAGGGACATTTTCTGCAATCGATATAATACCGATGTCTGCAATGATGAAACTCAATATAATTTTAATAACATCATATGGCAAAAGAGACATTTTCCGCAATCGATATAATATCAATGCCCGTTATCATGAAACTTAATGTAATATTAATAAAATTATATTAATATAAGAAAGATAACAGGAAACACCTACAATGGCCGTAAATCACAATCACATGCCACAATCCACCAGGGAACCGCACGATATACATGTAATATGGCTGTAATTTGACTAAAAACAGATTGCAAAAGGGACATTTTCTGCAATCTATATAATATTGATGCAGGCAATCATGAAACTTCTTTTCATGTTTCGATTACAGTATTTAATACAGAGAGAATAGCCCATGTACCCACCTGCGAATTTTTGCAATAAGAAATTTAAATATGTTATATACTTGTACTTGGACTTATTATATTAGTCCCAGATTTGGACGATTTTTGTTTTAATCTTCTAGTCTAAAATGTAAATATATACGTCTTTGGTTATTATATGTATCTCAGTGATTTTCGAGGATATTATATAATTTATTCTTAATCAGAACAGTTCTTAGCTATGACTGCTTTTAGAACAACTTCTGACCATGACTGCTTTTAGAACAGGTTATGACCGTTTTTAGAACTGTTCTTGACAATGACCATTTTTAGAACTGTTCTCGACAATGACCGTTTTTAGAACAATTCTATAAAATGTCAGCTTTTATGACTGCTTTTAGAACTGCTCTAGAGCCGTTCTAGAGCAATTCTAAGTTTCTTAAAGCAGTTCTCAGAACAGTTCTAAGTTAACTTCGTGAGAGGTTATGACTGCACCCAACTGTAGGATGCAGGCCTGTGGGATACAATTTTTCAAAAGGATCATCACATTTGAAAATTTGGTTTACTTTGGTTATGCAGTTACAGAGGAAATAATGTGTCCGTTGTTTATCTTTGTTATGTTCAACTTGTTAGGCTCAACTAAAGCGTATTTTAAGCATATTGGTTATACTAAAGCGAATATTAAGCATATTGGTTATTTTGCACAATGCCAAAAAAGTTTGGTAAAGATTCAAAGTTGAAAGGTTGCAAAGTTCGACAGGTCTGCAGGTTGACCAATTTGATCTAATGAAAAGGTCGACTTGGTTAAACATTCGACAGGTTGAAAGCTTAGTTAGACGAGTCAATATGTTCGACAGGTTGACTAGGTTGATATAGTTTACAATACTGACAAGGGCGAAGATAAATTATATATCAGCATGGTTTACAGAATCAGCTGGTTAAGAAAGTTAAGTTAGACACATCTTCTTGGTCGACAGGAAGACAAGGTCAAGAGGCCGACATGACTGACAGGCTGACATGGTCGACAGCCTTTTTCTAGGTACGCTGCAAATGTTGAAGACTGATATGTATACACTTATAATATATGTTTTTTAATATTTTTAATTACATTCCACTTTTTCGATTGCTTTATAATTTTTATACAATTCTGCTTCTTGCTCCTTTCAAAATTTTGAACATGTCTAACTCTTTAGTTCTTTTATTTGACAAATAAATTTTGTGTACAACAATGATTATTATGATTTTACACTAAAGTCACAACAGTATAGAAAGTTCAAAAGATATCCCTTTCGTTTGCAATGCAAGTCAATAAACGTCTCTATGGTTTAAATGTTAGTAAATTTGCACTTTTCACCAAATTTATCACGTGCATAGACGGTTGATTGACATGGTAATTCTTATCTGTCAAACACCCAGCTTAAAATGTTACAGGATCCAGCTTCAGCATGATAACAAATACTAAATAAGCTTAAGCTTGACAAATACATCTAGAAACCGATAGTGTAAAAGAGAGGTACGTGGGTAAGGACCCCTTTTACGAAATTAAAAATTGCACCAAACAAATTAACAAATATGAAAATAAAATAGCTCATTTTCCCTAATACCGCTGCGAAGGTCAAACATATTAAAAATAATTAACTACCACATTTGGTTATTGAAAAAAAAAGACAAAGGAAAAAAAGAATGAAAGGAAAGAAAACAAAACAGCTGAAATAGAAAATATTGTATGCCCCTTACAATTTGCTCAAACTGGATGTAGAAGATAAAGTACATTTTAGTATAACAGGATTGCGAAACAATCATTTTCAAAATGTTTTAATATTGTCCCTGAATTTACCATAGTTTTATGTACAAAAGTATTAACAATGAGATGGTGACTACTTGTATGCAGGTATAAGAATTAAACAGGTTGTTTATTTCGTGTTATTTTGAAAAACACACATAATTAAATCAGCTGAGAAATAGGTAGACATATTGATATTTAAAGAAGAAACAATAAAAAAAAACATTCAATGTACCACAAATGTCACATCCCACGAATTGTAAAATTAGATGCAAAACAAAACGTTCAAAATGAATGGATCTAAAGGTCGCACGCGAGTACGATATCGGTAACATTTTAATTATTTCAGATGTGTACAGATGGAACATATAGTATGGTATTGAAAAGTTCATGTAAAAGTATTAATAAGAAATTTAGAATATAATAAACACATTTTCCTAATTATATCTTTCATAGTTTGAAAAATAATGAAACAAGATTTATAATTGCAAAAAAATTCATGAAGGTGTCATGATTAAATACCAAATCAGAAGATATCTTTAAATGAAAACTCTGTTGTGACTGTGAGCTTAGATATAAGTTTACAAAATATCTAAAACGAAGTTACTGTGAATTTTGTTTCTGCATATGCTCATTTCGACAGCTTTTATCTCTTCAGTTTCGATAAAATCGAAAGGTTTGGAAGACCATAAACTCAATGATACTTAAAAACTCATAGATAGCAAATAGCGAATATCAATAAATATTTCACCTACTTTCTAAAACAGTTTCAGAATAATAAAAGATAAACAGCAATGAATTAGAATAAAAGCTTTTAATTTGAAGGTATACACATTTCTCACATTCAACATATTCGAAATAATATGATGTTTCATATTTCATGAAATAACAAATAACTCATTCCGAATAATAAAACTGAAATATGAAGTTCATTTTTTTTTTATTGTAACGTCTATTTTATTGGTCAATATGAAGGAAAATAAAGGCTCAAAGTTTCAGAAAACTTGTTTTGCCGATTAAATTGCTCGAATGATCAAAACTTTAACGTTTAACTGAGGTTCTATATATAACTTATCAAGCTTAACGTCTCCTTGACCTTCCTTTGTAAGAGGAAAACACCTTCTAAACTCACTGTTCGTCGTTCTGAAATTTTCTATAGAATTTTAATAACTTTTGTGGGGAACTTTACATAATGGGCTATAACTTTAAAATCGTGATATGTGTTCTTAAAAAAAAATGGATTTTCCAATAAGAATAATCACTTATTAGTATAAGTGCAAAGGACGAAAACTAAAATATGACAGGCGCAAAATAATGGATTATGAAACCATAAGTGGAAAGTAAAGAGCTTCGATCGGGATATTTAATCCAAATATAAAGGGAGGAATCCAAGCCTGTATTTGTATCAGCAAAACCAATTCATTGCTATACCTTGGTTTGGGGACCCATCTTATAATATGCATATAAAATATTCAGCTTTTACTTCCTTTGTTAGGTACTCCTTGATTATTCAAACTATAAATGATAAGAACTGCAAAACATTTACCTACTTTAGGTACGACAAAGACGCTAACTTATATACATCGAATGACGCATCGCTAGATCTTAATCTTCATGTTCAAAACATCAACTGTCTATTGAAGTAGATAAGATTTTGTGTGCAGTCAAAGACAGGAATCGAACATATTGTGAAAACTAATAACACCCGAAGTGGAAAAGATCACATGTGGATACATAAAATTTTTTTTTTTGAAATCTCAAATTCCGTTCATTTTCTCAAATATATTCTCTAAAAGTTTTTTTTTTCAACACTCTATACAACGCTAATTCATCATAAACTAATATCATGAATCAAAGGTATCATTCAGAAAGTCTTAATACAAAACCAAATTGTTTTTGAATCCACATTTCTTTCAAAAACAAATTAAAAAAGGAAAAGTACGCTACAATGGAAAAAAAAATTGTGCAGCATGCCTGATTTTATAATATATTTTCATATGTCATCTTTGGAGGTGCTTTTTATCAATAGCAAGTTGAAATGTCAATTGACACGAATTGTGCTGCTCTTCTTACAGGTTCGTTTTTAGATTTCTATGAGCCTCGTACAAGATAATAAAATATAAGATTCTAGATCCTTAAATCTCACTAGAGATACGTTGATGATGTTCATTCCATTAATTGCACAACTTTTGCTCAATGCATCCCACTGAGATATTCGTCAGATCTAGAAATATAGAAAACGTTAGAAAACCAGAGGCTCCCAGGAGCCTGTATCGCTCACCTGGCTTTTAGTTGCCACAATGAAGGTAACAATGTAAGTTATACAGTTGATCTTCAGTTTCTCAAACTTTCGTAGCTCAAACTCCTCCAATATCTTGAACTGTCTTTAAAGTCTGATCATGTTTTACTATATTTTTTGTTGGGCTTTTTTGACAAAAAACGTTCTTGCTAAGGACCACTTTCGACACCAGTTTTGAAGTCGAGACGTCATTTTGTAAATGACAGTCATTAAACAATTTTCAACATCAGTTTTGAAGTCGCAACATCAATATCTATTTGGAAATCAAATTTCTTTGAAATCGGACAATGTTGAATTTTCCCGCCTTTTTGGCAGCCATTTTAAATATGGCAGTCAACGAACAATTTTTCATATCCAACTATGCGAGACATAATTAGAAACGATAACTCTCGTATGTTTGATTACATCGATCGTAATCGGGTATCAAATATGATCATATATTTAGCTTTTACAATAAATCAATACATTTGGCATTTGTGTAATATGACTTTAATGTTTTTTTCTCCCTCTTTTATAATAAAAAAAAAAAACTTTTATGCAAGTTCTATCATTTCATTGCTCGTATATACAATTAACCCTTAAACGTGAATTTTTTCTTCCTTTTAGATTCTTATTACATTAATTGATAATTATAACTCAATTAACTTGTTACTGTACACGGTTGTATATTGAAGTACATGGTTGTATATTGAAGGTAATTCAACACCTGTCAGACAACACATACACTGCATTGGAATAAACAAATAAGTCGTAACAGATAACTAAATACCGAAGTTACTCTGAATTTTGATTCTGCATATGCAATTTATGTCTCTTAAGTGCAGATAAAATCTAAACGTTTGGAAGACCATAATGTCTTTTTTGGCGGCCATTTTGAAAATGGCGGTCAAGGAACAATTTTCAACATCAGTTTTGAAGTCGCCACAGCATGGCAAACATTTTATCAATTTACACTTTACTTTCATCTTCTATAGTTTTGGAAATAATAGATGAAAAATACGAAAATTAAAAAAATTCGGTGAAAAAAGGGTAATGGCTCTAACAAGAGTTTATGGATTTTCTTCAAAATATCAGAATGGGTAGATCTTGATATGCTGAACATTTCTGCAATTTACACCTCTATCTGTTACTCTTTTTGAAGTAAAAAATAAAAAAAATGCAAAAATTTTGAAAATTTAACGGAAAAAGGGCTATAACTCCGAGATGGGTTTTCAGATTTTCTTCAAAATCGCACAGTGGGAAGATCTCATCATGCTGATCATTTTTACTCCGTCAGATTTTTGATATCTGTAACGGTTTTTGGAGTTATTAGCCAAAAACTGCAATTTACCCCTTTGTTCTATTTTAAGCAATGGCGGCAATGTTTTTTGACCGGCCAACTAATCGAACATAACTTTGAGAAGCCATACCCTGATGATGATCCAGGCCAAGTTTGGTTACAGTTGGCCCAGCGGTTTCAGAGGAGAAGATTTTTGAAATTGTTGACGGACGGACGCATAGTGATGACAACAGCTCACATGGCCCTTCGGGCCAGGTGAGCTTAAAACTAGATTTGCATCTTATTTGGACTTACATCTCGAAACTTCGGGAAATTGTCATCTCAGTACTTAAAAAGGTAAAAGGGACGATTGTAATTTCAAACTTTGAAGTTCCCTTATTACATCAATATTCCAACATCTCCTACTTAAGAAGTTTGTTTCACGGTTGATTCGTTTCACGAGAGCTAGCAAAAAATATACAGACACAGTTACAGTTGTAATTTCGAGACCGCTTATTAATTGTAGCTTCCAAATATTCCATCTCATACGATCATTTGAAAATACATCTCTCATAGATCCCTTCAGATAAAATTTTAAGTTTCGGTCCAAACTGTGATTAAACATTCATTTTTAGCCGAGTTGCGACGAAGTTGAACTCGGATTATAATTTGATGAATGGTGTATGGGCGTCCGGGCGTCTAGGCGTCTGGGCGTCAACTTTTGGTTTTCGCATGATACCTTGAAAACCACATGTCATATGTCACATGTCATATGAAAATGAAACTTTGCACAGACATGCGTTATGATAAGAGGAGAAACCCTATTGATTTTGATGTTTGTGTGACAAAGGTCAAGGTCACAACTCCTAAATAAGAACCAAAATTGAGACTTATCCGTTTCCGCACAGTATCTCAGAACCAGATTACACATCTAAATGAAACTTAGCATAGATGTGAGTTATGATCAGAGGAGGAACCCTATTAATTTTGAGGTTTGCATGATAAAGGTCAAGGTCACAACTTATAAAAATATAACAAAAAATGAAACACTTTAATAAAGCCTAAAATCATACGTTTGGTATTATTTGGTAATAAAAATAGCTAAAAAAGTTTTATTGTTCATATAAAGGTAGTTTTTTATATTGCTAGAACATGTAAATTCTTTTTATAGTCCTAATTATGTACACCAATACACATTTTTTGGTTGCCAATCACTTAAAAATAAGATATTATGCAAAGTCAAAATTAAAAAAGGGAGGTAATAAAACTAAGGGAGGTAATTAATTTAATGTGAAGCAGTATTCAATATTACTTAAAGTCTTTTGCAATGTCCACTTAAAATAAAATCTTAGATGAAAAGAAAATACATTTGTGTATTCTGATTTTTTTGTAAATTACTGATTTCAACAATACATATTACCTTAATTATAAGAGGAACCTCTGCCCAATTTTTTTGAATGGTGGTCTGAAATAGGTTGCAATGAATAGTGGGGGTTTCAGTTGCCATGGAAACCAAACCAGATTACTGAATCTTTGGAAAAGAAAAGTATTCTGCTACTTATTTTTGACACACTATTAGTTAGATTATGAGGGGAACCTCTGCTAATTTTTTTTTATGAAAGGGGAACTTGGAATGTTTTGATTCCAGAAATATTCATTACCTGATGACAAAGGGAACCCCTGCCCAATTTTTTTTAAATTGCGGTCTGACATGGGTTTAAATTGATAGTGGAGCTTTTAGTTGCCATGGAAACCAAACCAGAACACTGAATCTTTGAAAAACAATATTCTGCTACATATTTTTCTTCACAATTTTAGAAATCCGTATAAACTAGATTATAAGGAGAACCCCTGCCAAATCTTTATTTTGAAAGGGGGACTTGGAATGTTTTGATTTCAGCAATATTTATAACCTGAATTGTAAGGGGAACTTCTGCCCAATTGTTTTTTGAATGGTGGTCTGAAATGGGTTGTAATGGATATTTGAGCTTTCAGTTACCATGGAAACCAAACCAGAACACCGAATTTTTGGAAAAAAAATATTCTGCCTCATACATTTCTTCACAATATCAGAAATATGTATAAAGTAGATTATACCCTTTCCATTTTTAACGAAAGGGGGCTTGGATTTCAGCAATATATATAACATGAATTATTAGGTGAACCCCTTCCAAAATGTTTTTGAGAGGTGGTCTGAAATGAGGTGTAATGGATAGTTGGGCTTTTTGTTGCCATAGAAACCAAACTAGAAAAAATGAAATTTTTAGAAAAAAACGTATTCTGGTACATACTTTTACGATTACAGCAATATTCAAAAGATAAATTTTAAGGTAACCCTTGCCGATTTTTTTTTTTTTTTTTTTTTTTTTTTTTNTTTTTTTGGAAAGGGACTTGGAATGTTTTTACTTCATGCAGCTATCAGCAATATGTATCACGTAGATTATAACCCCTGCCAGATTTTTAGCCAAGTTACGACAAAGTCAAACATCTTGCGAAAGTTCCATTATAAGCCTCTGATTGAAATAAAATATTTCATATGCTTCTGTGCAACTATTTGCATATCCGATGATGTACTTATGAAATAACAAATATTCGCACCTTTGGTGCGTTTTCTAATTTTTATTACTAACTAGAATGAGTATTTCTATTAAATGTCTACGACTTTTCAATAGCATTTGTTGCGTTACTTCCGGGCACTATCGCAATGGAAGGAGAGATTTTAAGTGCCACAAAACCGAATAAACTTACCATTTCTATTGAGTGACAAACACAATACCGAAGGTCCTGTCAATTAAGTTTCCAAATAAATTCGGTTTTCGGGTCAGCACTGAAGAACTGGCTACCGGGTTGTGAATACCCTCGAGGACAGCCCACCAGCAGTGGCATCGGCCTAGTGCTTATAAATAACAAAATATCGAATTCACGTAATTTAGTTTCTCAACAACTTAGGTCTCTTCATTGAAACAACGGCAGAAGAATATCACAGGAATATGGGATGTTATAATTACAAAAAAAAACTATAAACATGGCAAAAACGTGAACAAAGAAAAACAAAGACAAAAAGGACGTGAGACAGCAACAAAGGCACGGAAATTAAAAGACTATATATTCAGAACTAAGGTGCTCAAAGTGGGAACTCCAATGAAAACCAGGAGTGACAGCAGGTGATCCGAAAGGTAAACATGTCCTACCCTGCTATATTGTTTGAAAGATATGGTCGGTAGTGGATTGGTTAATGTCATTTTCTAACCCTTAGGCTGAACAGGTCCCGGACTTAGCAATTTTTTGGACAGTATTTTTGCTATAAACAAAAATCACTGTATAAACTACATGCTCGACAGTAACGATCAACAGTGAAATGTACACTTTATAGGCTGGAGAGGTAGGTATATTGCTGCTCAGAAAGGGAAAGTTCACAATTAGAAAATGAAAATCATCACGTTTGTCATATAGCTTACATTGCAAATGTCCATCTTCGTCAATGTATATATAGTAGAATACCGAAGGAACAAAGCTTAAGATTACATAAATCAAAGTCCAGATACAAGGCAAAAGCAAGAACACCAGAAAACGGAAGACCAAAGACACAACATCCCCACAAAACACACGAACATTATATATACAACACAATAACTAAAGCACTAACAGAGTGAACTCTCTAAAAACAGAGTGACATCAATGATCACAAAAGATCTAAGTACGAAGCTAAAGTAGGACTACCAGTAGTCTCTTTAATTTCAAGCTCATTTGGATAGATCTTTTGTAAATATTTTTTAAATAATTGTACCAAGTCAGGACCAGTGTTTTTCCACCTGCTTTAATAAACAGTTTTTGGATGTGATGAAGAAGCATATGAGACAAAGTCTCTGCAAATATATGATAGTACCTTGTATTTTTCTTTAACTCATAGATAAAATCATTTTATTTCCTTATCTCATACATATATGTAACTCTTCATGTGTATTTATTATACTCTCTAATAGGGTGCTTTGAGGTTTAAAGTTCCTGTGCAATTTTTTTTTTCAAAGATTATTTTATGCCTTTTACTGGAAATAATTAAAGATACAGAGATCAGCCGATTAATGTTTCGGCATTCCGTGATTGCATATTTCTATAACTAATGGACAAACACAATTTTACAGGTGTCCTGATCACATATTTATTAAAGAAATACTTATAAATTTTAATTTGTTGTACAAATGTATTTTTCATTTCTGCTCGTTGAATTACATTTTCTCATATCAGTGAAGATAATACCTCAATCTCGCATGACAACGATTATGTAAATTGGTAAGTGTGTTCTTCCGTAAGTGTAAGACGACCGAGTTCAGACGAGCTCACATTTGCCCGTCTCAACTCGTTAAATGGCCAATCAGAACTACTTAATTATAAGAATCGAGGGCAGACTCCATGACGATACATTCCAGAAAACGTGACGTCACAGTGGAAATTATGTTAGAAAGGACGGGGAATTTGTTTGTCGTCAAAGGTTTTGGTACATTACGGAAGAACTAGCTTCTTACATTCGATCGAATTCAAAGATCGGTTTTATATTTCACTCATGGAAGAAATCTTCATTTTATTCTCTCGTTCCACTGGGTTTCACTCTTAAGCAAAGATGGATTTACTGCTTGACACAATGTTCAATGAATTTCTGGTGTAATTTTTGCTAGATTTCAACATTTGACTGCAAACATATTAAAATAATTTTAATTGAAGAAAAAATCAGTTTAAGATTTTGCTGTCATTTTTTTTTATTTATTTATTTATTTATTTTATTTTATTTATTTTATTTTTTTTGCTTAATTCATTTTATCTTTTTTTCTTCAAACAGGCATCAAGTCTTGGTAGTATTAAGTATATATTATGATTAATTTAATCACTTCACATGTATATCCGTAATTCGTGTTCTTGGCACAGAATGGCATATTCATTAAATACACCTTTAGTCAACCAGGCATCTGTAACCTCATTTTAACATAAACTGTAGCTTCGGTATTTAGTTATTTGTTACCACTGGGTCGATGCCTCTCTTTGTGGACTATTAGTTCCGAAGGGTATTCAACATCCCAGTAGTCAATAATTCGCTGTTGACCCGAAAGGCGATTCCATTTTGAACCTTACAGTCTATTTTTGTAAATTTTGTTGAAAACTAAGGACTTCTCCCTCATGCAAAGCTCTCTCCTTAGCTGATTTTGGCTTTACATTTATATCATATTTGGTAATTTGCTCTCTATCAGTTTTTAAATATCTTTGAGTTTATGGTCCTCCAAACGTTTAGATTTATCTGCACTGAAGAGACATAAATTGCCAAAATGCGCATATGCAGACTCAAAATTCACAGCCTATTTGGTATTTAGTTATCTGTAAATCTCGGCAATTGTCGCTTCAAATTTTTAGAGACTGATGCAATAATTAAAGCAAAATGAATATCTATTAGGTCGAGTTATGTTAAATGAGGTAGAAGCATCACAGAAGACCTCTATATACCGCTCAATTTCCCCAAAGCATATTCTAGTTGAAAGTATATAAATTTTTAAAAGAGAAATAGATACTTAAGGATGGCAAAAAGGTTTTCTTATTCATGAGTTACAGTGAGGTGCAGACATAACCACTCGTACAAGTTAACCTGGAGAGCAGTCACGAAAACAGCTCAAAGTTAACTTGAAGTTAACTTGGAGCAGACTTAGAGCAGTCCTAGAATCCTGTCTGCTCTGGTCTAAGAATCATGTCTGTTCTAGCCATGACCGTTCTACCTACGTCTGCTCTAGCCATGACCGATCTACGGAAGTCTGATCTAGCCATGACCGTTCTACCCAAGTCTGCTCTGGCCTTGACTGTTCTTGTCAAGTCCGCTCTGGCTATGACCGTTTTTCCTAAGTCTGTTCTCGGCACGGCCGTTTCGGTTTTGAAAGTAAACGGGTTGTAAAATTAGATGTCAGAATTTCCTGTTCCTCGAGTCTGAAACCGTTAAAATAAAAATAAAAAAAACATATAAATAACTATTTTATTTTACAATGCTTTCAATTTTTTTTTGGGGGGGGGGACGTAATCTGATAGATTTCCTGTAGTTAAATTCATGATTTTTTTTTGTATTTTATGGTAATACATTTATGGAAAAATATTGCAATTAGGTTTTCGGCTATACTATCCCGAAAAGGGAAATAAGTCTTACTTTTTTAAAACACAGGTTAATAATTATCAGAGAAAAACATCACTAACCGACAAAATGCAATTTTATACCCGATTAATTCAATTAATTATTCTTTTATTTTATTCTTTTAAATATTATTTTGTTTGTATTTTTACAATTTATCTAACTAAACTTGAAATAAATGAAATACGTGTAAATATTGGACACGCTATGAATATTTGTCAGGGATGTGACAAGAGCTGATACGGGAGCGGTCATAGCTAGGACAGGTCAGATTAGAGAAGTCATGACATGAACAGGCTTAAGTTGAACGGTCATGGCTAGAACAGACTTAGGTAGAACGGTCATGGATAGAACAGGTCAGAGCAGTCATGGCTCTGGCCAGAACGGTCAGGATTCTAGCTATGACCATGACTGGTCAGAGCGGTCAGGATTCTAGAGCAGACTTAAAGCAGTTCTAGAGCACTTGATACCTGTTATAAGTTAACTTAGAGGAGCTTTTATGGCTGCTCCAATTTAACTTTATGAGAGGTTATGTCTGCACCCCACTGTTTGCAGAAATTAAATTTACAGTAGGATTTAAGTAAAAATAATACATGGTATATTTTATATTCCGAATGGCCTTTGTACATATAATAGTCACTTCTTTTCACACACATATAAAGTAAATTTGTTAAAAATGACAATGTACATCAACCATCCGTCGAAAGTTGTAAAAAAAACATGAAAGATCGAAAAAGCTGTCCCGAGATTTCATATTGTTGTTAAGTTTGCCTTTTGTCTTATTTATGTTTTCCCTATATAGTTCCCGAGCAGAAAGTTGCATGTAGTTGTTCAGCCATTCTAAATGTTTCCTGTTATCCACTTTTTTTACATTTTCATAAACATATTTGCAATTTACATGTATTTGTCACTTTGTATGTAAAATCAATGATGTAACATGTTACACGCGACATGCTCCTTGAAAACTCAAAATGACATTTCAAAATCATAGTATCAATTACATTTTAATTTTTAAGTTGTATACAAATGGGTTTGAATATGATATCGCCTTATTCCCTGCAATCTTCATTAACGACACATACTAAAGTAATTCAAAAAAGTGAGTACATGTATAACTGTTGCATGATTTTCTTATTTTTTCACATACATATTTTTCAAAAAGAGTGTTTTAAATTGTCTTTGTTGTGCGGGAAATTTTAACTTGAATTATCCAAATTCTTTCAATCAGTTTAATTCTATCTTAGTGTTTCTTCGTGAATTGTTCTTTTATATTTATATAAATCTCTAGGTGTGAAGATTTATTTATTAATGGTTACTTATCACGAGATATAGATTGCCATAGACTGACACACGGATTATGTTCAAGCCGTTTTATCGATGTGTGGATGCGTGAGTCCAAATGGTAATCACAAGGGCTGTCACTATCGTGTTTATATTATTGAAGAACATTTACACTTTTTTTTGTAAAATACTGAAGGCTAAGACCAGTTATTCAATTCTATTGTAGGAACATTTAACACTAAAGTTATTAAAAAAACTGAAGTGTTAATACGATCAAACCTGTTCCGGTCCACACATGTATATCAGGACTGGTCTATACCCTGATATTGACTGCGGTGCATTGCATTTTTCATTTGCGGCGAAAAAGTATTTTATTTGCGCCATAAACAGTACTTCATCTGCGCCAAAATAAAAATTTACATTTGCGCCAAATATAGGTAAAATGTATAGATAAAAGTAAAAATACTTTAACATTTATACTTTTTATTTGTATTTTCCTCTTCTGTTCGCCAGCATTACCTGTTTTACTTGCTCACCACGCGGAGTTTGAAGAAAGATTTCGAGCAAGATATTTTATTAAATCGCTTAATTCGTAACAATGTTTAAAGGTGCAGTATTACCAAAACATATAAAAAACAAAGGACTTTATATGCGTTTTCATTTACTCCATATCCTTTCGTAAAATATTTATATGCGTTTCCAGTCTTCGGAAAAAGGGGAGTTCCGATTTGGTTCCTGAAAAAAAGTGGGTTCCAGTCGAGTTGTTTCGGCATTTTTGTCAATTTTTTTTACTAAAATGAACAAAACCAGTTCTGACTCACCTTGTTAACAGGCCCAAGAAACTATGGGGCTATAAATACCCACTCGAAACTGTCCATCATTTAAACAATAGAACTTGAATAAATAAAACTGGTTTTGCATGTTAACCTTTTGTTCTATACACACCATTTGCTTGACCAATGAGTTATACTTATCTTTGGCTTTCATCAATCGTTCCATTATTTGAACAATGAGCATCATGTTTTAAGTAAAGGAGAAAAGCCTCAAACTGTCAATTATGTGAGAAAAAGAACTTATCTCGGCCCTACGTCTTTTCTCCTTTACATCTCCTATGCTTAATCTATTTGATCTGGTCACAACTAATCTTCGAGATGAAAAACAACAGTAAAGGCTTTGTTTCATTGCTTGGTATTGCCATGTATTTACTCCACACGCTTCATTGATTAGTATGATCTAAACAAACCAATAGGTGAAAATTTTACATATCTCAGATATATTAAATATTTGGTATTTTAAACTTATTATATATTTTCATATGATACATAGATATTAACGTATAATTTTTTCCACTCACTTACCTGTGAAATTTTTACCTGAGAAATGGCGCAAATGAAATACAAGCCTGTGGCGCAAATTAAATACCCCACTTTTCAAAAATTGGCGCAAATGACTGATAAAACAATAATAATAGATTAATGAATAGCACCCCAACACCAATCAAGAAAGATGAATTAAGTTTGATATAATGTAAATTTAATTATTTTAGAATAATTAATTTTATTTTGACTTCTGTTCGAATCGATCAATTTATATTTTTTAGGTGGGTTTATCGTCATTGCGACTTATTTTAGCGTGAGTGGAATCGCTTTTCAATACTCCACGAAAGAATCTACTACGAAATATTGAAATAAGATATTAAAAAGAAAAAAATGAATCGCACATGTCATGAAAAACAGGCAAAATATATATTTTGGAGGCCAACAAATTTTCGTTTTCATTGTCGGTTCAAGTATTGTTGATGGCATTTATAGACACAACCCAATCACGTCTCATTCACTTTAAAGTAGTTTTTAGCTCACCTGGCCTAAAAGGCCATGTGAGCTTTTGCCATCACTATGCGTCGTCCGTCTGTCAACAATTTCAAAAATCTTCTCCTCTCTAACCACTGGGCCAAATGTAACCAAACTTGGCCTGTATCATCACCAGAGTATGTCTTCTCAAAATTGTGTTCGATTAGGCGGTAGGTCAAACAACATGGCCGCCATTGCTAAAAATAGAACATAGGGGTAAATTGCAGTTTTTGGCCGATAACTCGAAAACCGTTACAGATATCAAAAATCTGACANTTTTAGATCACCGAGGCGAATATCCGGACAGCTACATACCACAGCATCGGCTAAGATGATGAAATTGGGTATGTGACGTCCTTGAGGTGAGAGCTATATTGTGGTAGACATTTTGACATTGATCTTGCCCCAAGAGAAATTTTCAAACAACTTTAAGCTTACCTCTAGAATGTAGGCTTTTAGTGGTAGGGTGTTTATAGTTGGTATGCGACTTCCTTTTGACGAGTGCTTTGTAGCGGTACCATATTTGTCAACATTTTGATCTTGACCTTTCCCTAAGGGCAATTTTTTTAAAGCTTTAACCTTGCTTCTATAATGATGTTGCTTGGTGGTAGGATGCTCATATTTGGTATGTGATTTCCTTGTGATGAGAGCTTTATTGAGGTATCATATTTGTAGGCATTTTGACCTTGATCTTGCCCCTAGGGCAATTTTTGAAAACTTTAACCTTGCTTCTATAATGAAGTCGCTTAGTTGTAGGGTGTTCATATTTGGTAAGTTACTTTCTTATGATGATAGCTTTCAAGCAGTACCGTATTTGTAGACATTTTGACCTTGATCTTAGGCTTAGGGCATTTTTTAAAAACTTTAATCTTCTTTCTAGAATAAGTGGTAGGGTGTTCATATTTAGTATATGATTTCCTTATAATGAGAACTTTCTAGTGGCACCATATTTATAGAAATTTTGACCTTGACCTTTCCCTAGGGGCATTTTTTTTTTCAAAACTTGAAGCTTGCTTTTAGATTGTACGGATTAAGTGATAGGGAACTTCATTTTATCACATTTTGAAATTCTTAAAAATGTTGCAATTTTGAAAAAAATACATACAAATTAGAAATTTATTTTGTATTGACTTTGATCTAATCCCCGACGAGCTACATTGTATGTCTTCTTCTGACAACTCTTGTTATATATTTACACTTGACGCTTTTATCAATATATGCAACGACCATTAATATACGAATTTTGGTATTCAACGTTTCCTTTCGAGAAGTGTGTTACATCAATTAAAGTGAACTTAACGTTAAAATTTTCATGTAAATTTTATGAGAAAAAATACAACGTTGCTTTAAATATTGAAATACTTGTGTTTCAATTTCCTTTAAATGTCTTAGAATTCTTATGATCAATACTTGACCATATGAGCATGCAAACGGCAATCATTGTTTTTAAATGGAGATATATGTTATTGGTTGTTTATTTGGATAAAGGTTCCAATAAAATTTTTGTTCGATTTTAAAATTTGTATAATGTCATAAAAAGACAAAACAGATAAGACACAAGGTAAACAAACTGGTGAAATCTTATCCCATTTACACATTTTTAGCAGCAATAAAATAGGGCATCCGTATACTTATAACAAATTAGGAAATATATATTATTTTTACATTTTTTTTTGTTATATACACAAATATTTCAAAATAAATAAAAGGGATATTAAGAAATCAAATTACTTCGAATTCTGTTGATTCCAATCTTAATATTTCTCAATCATCACTTTTAAAATTTTTTAAAATTTTAAAACACGTCAACACAGCTTAATTTTAAGGATTTTTGGTGTCTATGATTTGACATTAACAGGACATTTACTCCTAAACACAAATTTGTTGGCCAAATTTGATTTTTTTTTTAAATTTTTGCGATCTCCACGATACAAAAGATCTTCAATGTCGTCTGTACATCTGACTTGTAGGCAATAGCCGATGTCATCCGCCAAATTCGATCAATCCATCTCATCCACAGTCTTGATATCGGACGGTTGAAATTTTATCGTATTAAGGCGACCATCTTGGTAATGGCAGCCATTTTGAAGTTCTTTTTCGCATAAATTTCTTCCTCTCAACTTATTGAACATTTACACAAAATATGAACAAATTATGCAAAGTAGTTCCCGAGAGTTTAAATCTTCAATTTTTGAACTTAAAATGGAGGCCATTCCGAAAATTTTAACAACTAAGATGGTACTTCTAAATGAGTGAACAATTTGAAATTCTAGCATTCAGTCATTTCAAAAAAATCGCTCTGACAAAAATCAGTCTGGGGGAAAATAATAAGAAATAAGAAGAATATAGAAGAAGAAACGCAGAATAAGAATATGTCACCCCGACTTCGGGTGTGGTGACATAATAATAACCAAATTTGCAATTGCAAGAAATAGTCAATGTCACCCAAGACAAGCAATTCGATGATACGATCTCATTTGCTGCCTCAAAAATCTACCTAGAACTCAATTTTCGTTGAAATTGGACAAAGTGGAAAATAAGACAGTATTTAAGGTAGTTCAAGCCTAATAAAGATACCAGACAGAATTTTTCGTTTTAAGATATTTTGTAGGTCTTAGTCCCTTTGTTCAAAAAATAAAATAAAAATAATATGCACCGATCATCTTTTTCTGTTTTCAGGCTTAGAAAATCAGGCCAAAATTCAGTATTTTTCAGCAATATTTACAAAGAATATATAGGAAACTGTGAGAACATGCTAATGATTTAGCTTTCATATGAAATAAATATCGGATAGATTTTTTTAATTTTTGATATTTTAGAGATATATACTTCAGCTACATGTATATGGTGAGCTTAAAAAATCTATATGTCACCGTTTGATTTAAAGAGATATTTCATATAGTTAACGGGAAAGGGAGCTAATTCGCGGGAAAGTGTATGACGCTTTATTATAACGTCACAATGAAAAGGCCAAATAAGGAATATTCCGGTCTGAAAATCAAGTCAATTTCGCATCCGACTCGTGTTTCGCAAATGCGCCAATCGAATGCGCCGTGTATTAGTGTCAATCTACCTTAAGCGGCCATCCTGGAAATGGCGGCCATTTTGAAAATTGTAAACACGCATCATGGAACTTTAGAACGTGGTCAGACTTCATCAAAGATTGAAATCATTAATCATTTCCAGTAACTTCGGTATTAAGTTATTTCACACAGCCATTTCAAAATAATCGCTCGGACAAGAATGATTGGAATAATAATAATAATCAAATGAAATGTAGAATACTTACATGTCATGCCGACTACGTCTGGAATGATAAAATACGATCATCAGTGCAGAACATAGTTTACCATTATCTTTTATGGGAATACTACATTTTCATAATTTGTTCTGGAAATGTTCACTCTTATTCATACAGTTCGCCCATTTCATTTTGGAATGGTCCAAAAAAAGAAGAAAAACTTGGCAGCCAGCACGTAACAGGGTTATACGTTGGACTTTCAAATTTTGGCTTTTCAATTTTTTTGTAATTGGCATTGTTTTTCTGACCGCCTGTTTCTTGTGCCAGCGTCCCATGGTTTTATTATGCCAAGTCTTCTTACAATTTGCTCGATGAGTGCCCTGTGGTTGTTTTAAATGTTGTGATGGTCTTCTACTAGTCTTTTTGTCGGGCAATGGATGACAGCGTTTATGTTTGTTGACGATCCCGCATCCATGGAGCAAAGGAAAAAAGACATGGATGTAGCGTTGCTCAGCAATTAGCAATAAATTCCGATTAAACCGGTGCTAGGGGCCGTCTTGAACTTGCTATGAGGTATGAGTAATGCTCATTGTTGAAGGCCTCATGGTGATTTCAAGATGAAGAACAACAATAAAAGCGTTGTTCCATTGCTTGGTTTTACCGTGTATTTGTAGGGATTTTGTCTCGTTTGCGTTTTCTCCATATCCCTTCATTGTTAATTGATGAGCAAATCATAAATAAACATTTCTGCCGAAGAAAATTGAATCTAAAAGTACAGGGAAAATGCATGAAAGTCGTTTACAGCCAGCTGTCCTATGAAAAAACTTGTTGTCTAAAGGAAACATAGTCTAATATTAGATCTTATTAGGAAACATCATTTATTGAAGCAAACTGTGTGTGGAAAGTCATTTCCAAAATCTGCTTATCGAATTCAGGTCCGACAAAAGCATGACAACTTTCGTGACATTAGGTTTAATATAATACCTATGGGAAAATCTTATTTTTGTCGTCTCTCTTAAAATCGTTTAATAAAATTCATCCAAATCTACGACTAATGACGTATGCAAATTCTATTACGAAAGTTGCTATTCTGATCAAATAAAACATAGATGGCAGCATATAAATAAAATGAAAAAAAATATCATGTGCTCTAAAACAAATGAAACAATTAAATCATAATCTACTATAATGATGTTTTGAAAGTACAGATGTAGCTGATTTAATTTTGATTTTATCTGCACTGAAGAAACATAAATTGTCGAAAAGCGCATACGCAGAATCCAAATTAACAGCAACTTCGAATTAAGATCACGTAAAAACATAGCAAGAAATCCAAAGTCTAAACCGATCATGCCACTCCGCGGTGCATATTATCAGGACGATTAACTAAATGGTGGTTATTACAGAAAATTTGTGTTTCCATGGCAACTTTATGTCTCTCCTTATCGTGGCAAGTACATTGACCATAAAATTAGCTCCGATGGATACCTTTGATCTAGATGATCGGGTTTTTCTTATTATGACAATTATATTTTGATTATCCTATCTGAAGTCACTGAAGGAAAATCAACCAAACTTTCAAAGTAACTATGCAACTTGGTTATTGTTGTATTATGATAGGTCCTTTACAACCATTGCCCATTTTTATATCTATCCAACAAAAGACATTGCCTGCGTCGAGAATCTTTTTTAACATCTAACCCTTGGGAGGTAAAGACAAAAACATGATCGTCCGAACAGAACATTCATTAACATTTGACCCCACGGAAAAATCCTAATTTTATTATCGCTGACACAAAACATCTTAATAAATGAAAAGTATCCTTTCCAAATTTGGAAACTAAGAAGTATCCCCCACATGTAAAGCTCTGTCCTTAGCTAGTTTTGGCTTTATATTTAGACCATGTTGGTTATTTGTTCTTTATCAGTTTTTGAACATCTTTGAGTTCATGGTCTTCCAATCATTTAGATTTTATCTGCACTGACACGGGCACCAATCTCACAACTCATAAAATTTTGTTATGAAAGAAAAATCGTGATGATAATATCCTGTTATGAGTGATGTTATCGAGGTCACCGCTTCGAAATGCAAGTACCAACATTTATCATCATATTACCCGTAAAGTATTTTTGTTTTTAAAAATCGGAGAATGTAGTTCGATCGCTGTTAAGTCAAGGATGAAATACATACAAAAATCTTATTGAACGGTAACGTATAATTTGCTGAATTACTGTTATTGTGGGGCTGAACCTGTCAAATTTTTGACAAACCGTCCGAAATTTGTCTTTTTTCCAAAATCAGCAATATTTTATACATATATTGTTATACGTCCGATTGTAATATTTACACTTTTGCCTTGATATGTTCCTTTGATACTAAAAAAAGATAACATTTTATATGAGATTATAGATTTTGTGAATCGTTATGAGTGATGATATCAGGTTATGAGTTGTGGGATGTTTTATGAGTGATGTGACTAAAGGATAAAGTGAAATCGCCACTCAAGAATATATCTTCCAAGCGACGAATATTATTTTGATAATGGTTTCAATATAATTATACAAATACAAAAAAATCCCATGTTTAAATTTAGTGTTTTCTGACTGTACCTTTTGCATATCATAAATACAGTGTTTACATAGATAACTGGGACATCAGAAAATCATATCATATTGGATATAAAAAATTTAGCCAGGATGACCTTTTCCCGTGACTGGTGTCCGTCTGTCCGTCGTTACCTTTTTATTCAAAAATCTTCACCTCTGAAACCGCTGAGCCAATTTATCCCCTTCAAAGTTTTATTTATTTATTTTTTATTTTAATTTTCATGCCTCATCTAAGATGGCCGCCAGCAGAAAACATATTTTAGTATATAACTCTTTTGGAAATGCATTCAAAGATCTCCGAAATAACTGAACCAATCGGAATCAAACTTTGTTACAATAGCCGTTGGTGGTCTCCTTCAAAGTATGAGATTTTTATGTTCGTTCTTATCCGAGATGGCTGCCAGCTGATAACTCAGTTTATTATAGGACCTTATGGGAAATGCATACAAAGATCTTCTCCTCTGAAACTATTGAGCATGTTAGAAATATCACAATAATTCTGAAGAGGTCAAGATTGTCGCCAGCGAGGAACATGATTGAGCAACTCATTTTATGGAAAATGCATTCAAAGAAATTCTCTGAAACAACTTAGCCAATCGGAACCAATTTGGTCGCAAAAGACTTTTGGTGTTTCCCTTAAAAGCTTGTGATTTTTTTGTTTGTACTCCATCCAAAATGGCTGACAGCGGGAAATATATGATCATACTATAGGAAATGTATTCTGCTCCTCTGAAACTGCTTGAACAAGTTCGTTTGCCCCTTTGGGAAAATTCCGCTTGCTTTATTTTGAAGATACTTCAAACTTGTTATGTAAGTTGTTAACTAAAAAAAACTCACCCAAGTTTGATAATATGTGAACGAAATAGCATACTGTCTTTGAACTTAATAAGCAAGTTAAGTTTGATTTCATTTATAAGAGCCAAGTGATTCTTGTAGTATGCTCCTTCAAATTTTTACATTTTGGGGTTTCTGACCCATGACTTTTAAGTGATAATGCAAACAAACTCAGACCAAGTTCAATTTCTGTTTGAGAGCTTGAAGTGGTTCTAGTGTTATGCCCCTTGAAACTTTGAAAACTTTTGCAAATTTTGAGGTTTCCGACCAAAAACGTCTAAACGATAGGCAGACAGTAAGTTATTTTTTCTCGAAACTCACGTAAAACCAGAGGTTCCACTGGTTCTGGAGTGATGCCATTTAAAAATCCTTAATTTAGTCCTTTCCAGATTACCAAAAATATATAACGTCTTCCGAATTGCTAATAAAAGTTGCGTATCTCTGATTTGTCCAGGTTTAATTTTTGATACAGCGGAGAGAGTGGTATTTTGGTAAAACACCTTGAAATTTGCCCGAAAAAAAGCGGGGTGGGGGGGAGGTGGGGGGCTTCCTTACTAATTTCTTTATTTAATTTTGCTCATAGTTTCACACTAGACTACCTTTATATTAAGACATGCAAAAATACTGTGATTTGTTGGAATTATGCATGGTCAGAAGTAATAACTTCTCGCGTAGCACGTTCATAGTAGTATTCATCACTTGAGAGACACTTTCTGAGGTGGCGATTTTACTTTGTCCTTTAGTCACATCACTCATAAAACATCCCACAACTCATAACCTGGTAACATCACTCATAACGATTCAAAAAATCTATAAATTCATATAAAATATCATCTTTTTTAGTGTCAAAGAAACATATCAAGGCAAAAGTCTAAATATTATATTTGGACGTTTAACAATATATGTATAAGATATTG